>JBAMYA010011623.1:0-17494 GCA_037176975.1 Arrhamphus sclerolepis | reverse complement strand
GGGGGTCTGCTGGAGCCTATCCCAGCTTACTTCGGGCAAAAGGCAGGGGTCCACCCTGGACAGGTCGCCAGTCCATCGCAGTCTTTTTTCTCTGTTTTGCAAATTTGTGCATCCATTTAACATCACTTTCAAGTCATACATGGATATATTTGAACCAGACAACAGTGAAGGAGGTCAGATTCAGAGCAGCAAGTCATTCCTCACCTGTTTCCTTGCAATTAGATGTGAACATGTTGAGTCACCCATGTCCCATACTCCCTTCAGCCTGTTCAGGGTCATGGGCCAAAGTTCGGTGACATTCTGTTGCATCCCAATGATTATATTAGATATTCCACTAGCGCGCTCTGGCCTTTTCATTCACATGGTTGATCGAAGTCCTGATCTCTTTACTTTAGTTGCACATAAGTGAGCACCAAAAGAGCTGCATATAGCTTCTTCTGAACATCACACAGCTTGCACTTCAAACAGAGCATATTAGTCATATTTTATTCAGACATCAGGTCAACACACTATTTTAGACAGATAAGCTCAGCTCATATGCAGTTAAGTCCGTGTGAGTATGCATGAATACCAAGGGCCTCATGACACATATAATGCTTTTAATGCTATTTGCAGCTTCTTCCTTCCATCAGGCAGCCAAAGAAGCCTCAGGAGGCTCCATGTCTGTATACAGTATATGTGTAAACTATTTACACACAACTGAGGAAGGATGTTCAGGCTTTTCACAGTATGAACGTGGGAGTTGAGAATGCAAGAACAAAGACAGGTTAAGCTGTTGCAGCTGCACCCAGATCAACAGTTTTTTAGTCTGGGGACAGACGCTTAACTTTATTTGGGCCCACTACCCACACAATGTTCCAGGACATGCCAAAGTTTGCATATACTCATTTAGACGTACACACTTGAACACGCGCACGGACACACACAGATGACAGACTGCCCAGCTCCATTTTTTTTTCTTCTTTCTGAAAGCAAATTACAGACTTGTTTGGCCTAGTTAGGGTGGTTCCACCCAATGCTTTACTTAACAGCTACACACACACACACACACACACACACACACACACACACACACACATGCACAGACAGACAGACAGAGGCATAGCACCATGCAATACAGGGTCTAAACTTATCTTTCCAACATAAGATGTTCTCTAATCAATAATGGAACAATAACAGTCAGGTGTTCCAGCTGTTGGAGGTTTAAATGACTTATTGATAGTATAACTGTATAAATTCTGTTTAATTTCTTGGAAATATTGCAGCTTTTCTGGTAAATCTACTACACTATTGATCCCCGGATTTCTTTGTTTTTTTGTGTGTTTCACTATAAATTTTCCAGGGGTCATAAGTGCAGCCTTTTCAATAGCATGAGGTAGACCAGAATTGTGAGAAGTGGAAAGAGCTTGGAGTTGAAGCATTATGGATTTATTTAAATCAGGAAAGCTTTTTAACTTGGAATATGTTTAACAAAAGGTGCAGCTGCAGGGCCAGAAAACTGAAAAAATAATTACTCGCATGCCTGTGTTAGAGCCTTGCCACTGAAACAACTAAGCTGCCTGCAGCCTCAGGCAGAGTTACATAAATGCTATATACTTACACAGGCGTTGTGAAGGAGCACTTAATTTATCATTGTTGAATACGCGAATCCTCCCACAGCAACTGAGAAGTAAGATGGCTTTCGACATTTGGTTGATGCAAAGAGGATTTAATTTGGATTGGCTCTGCTTGCTCTGTTCAATCACATCATTATAATACATTGAAATATCTCATGAAAAAAACAGCAGGGAAGTATAAAATTAAAAACATGTCATATCAGGTATTTTTAACAAAGGAACTCCTTATCCATTAAAACAGCCTTATTCTCTTACTGTACTATATAATTCCTTTACTCTGATATGCCTTACTCAAACATCTTTAAAGCCAGCAGCAATATTCAACTTTGACTGGGTGATACAAGTCTGTATTAGATTAATTAACTCAACTTAATTCAATTAAGTAATACTTTATTAACTCCCAAAGGGAGGTTATGTGGTCGTAGTCAGTCAATCAGTATTATAAAGTCACTATAGACTCTTAGTGGAAGGTCAAGCTGTGGGCAGAAATAATCTCCTGTACTAGGCTCTATTGTGGTGAACGTGAATGGTGTTGCCATGTCAAAACACTTTGGCTTTATTAGGATGTCGAAAACGATCCATCTACCACCCAACGGCAGATAAAATATAGAACTACAGGAATGAGGTGATTGGGGGAGCTGGGGCGGGAGTGGGGATCTTGTCCCTAGCAAAAGGAAAAGGTGAAGATCACATCTGGTCTTGAGTTTATGTGAAAAGAATAGGCTACAGTTCTTAATGTTTAAGAACTGTACGTATGGAGGAGGGAGTTTTGTCAAACAGGACTCTTACAAAGCCTGTGCTGGTTCATGACGGTAATGCAATGCCTATATAATTTCAATATAGCTGGTTGGATTGCAAAGATTGCATGTTTGGTTGTGGACTATCTAATGTTGGACTCCACAATGTCCTTCCATCCTGTTGCACCCTGTTTTGAGGCCAACAAAGATTCAGAACGTTCAGCGTTAACAGTAATGTCACCAGCTGTTCTGCTCTGATAGCTCCTCATCTGTCCTGCAGGAAAATTATGTAACATGTTGTTTTATTTTATTCTTATTATTGCATCTTTGGAGCCGTTTCCTGCTTCATAAATCCCTTTTGCACCACAGCACATTTAACAATGTCTCTGTTCCCTGAACATTTGTCTCTTTCCTTTAATTTTGGAGAAAATCATCGAATGGCCGTTTGGTGCTCAGATAGCAGTTTAAGTCACAAGTAATTAGAAAGATAGGATTTTTAAAGTGATTAGATTAAACACAGTGATTAATGCTGCCAGGAAAAGTTATTAAAGCTGGAAATTACTCCGTACTGGTGACAAAATCCAAACTAGCATTGGTAGATAGTAATGCAGTTGTAGGAACTGATAATAGCCTTGCTCCAATTCTAAAGACATTTCAGAATTAAGACTGTATTGAGTTATAAAGCGGTCAATTCATAGGTTTTAAACATTACTTTAAGGGTTTAAACTACTTGAAAAGGAACTTACTGTAAGCTATCAAAGTTATCCAAAGTTTACGTAACAGGGCATGATAAATTACAGCTTTGGACACATCAGAATCTCTGTCAGTGAGGAGTTTTGTGGGACCCTAATGGAGCCTTTCAGTCTAAACAGACCACCCCCCAGATCTGAAGAATGTTATATGGAGTTTGACTTATACACAAGGAAGCGCTAAAGATGTCTGTGAGAACAGAAAGAAATGCTTATCTTATTGGAGCATCATCAAATGTCGGGACTAAAACTGGCAATCAGATCAGACAGGGGTTAAGCAGCGGGCAGAAAACTCAGAGAGAAGCACAAGAAATGAATAAACGAGTGTTAGCAGGCTAAGATGATCAGTCACTGGGAGATGCTAGAATGGAGCTTAATTGTAGGGCAGCAGTAATCAGTCACAGGTGTGGGTAATTTGCACAGCTGGAGCAAATAGCCAATCAGCAAAAAACTGCAGTGGAGCAAGGTGCATCTGGTGGAAGAGGAAATCAACTAGGATGTCAAGAAAATAATGGTGAAAGTAGAAAGTGAAGTCAGACAGTGGCTGTCAGAGTAAGCAGTGTAGCTACAGGGGTTTCCAAATTATTGTTTGCCTCCTGTAAAAGGGTCATTCAAGTGAACAGTAATGAAGAACAGCGGAACGATAGGTCAAAAAACTAAAACAGTAAACTGAAAGGTGGTTAGAAGGCTCTGGGAGGAAAATGACTGCAGAAGAGATGGCTGACTTTTGTTTTATTAAGTCCAATATATTAGACCCTTGCTGTTTTTGTTTTATTTTTTTATTTTTTTGTTTTTTGGTTTTTTTTTTGCCATGTATCTGTTATTTCAAGACTTGTGTGCTGTCAGTCTGAATTATACATCTATGTAGGCTACTGTGCATCTAGATGTTAGCAGTGACTTTATTTCTTGGAAAGTCCTCAGATGTTTGAAGGAATTTTTGTTTGTGATTAATTTCTCCACTTGAGGGACCTGGACTTGGAGCTCTTCACACCCTCAACTCACCCAGTTAAACCGAACCATTGATGAACGGTTAAACGTGAAGTTCTGCCCTCGTGTTTCATTGTGGTGCCGCTGATCAATTGCTAACAGAAATGGTTTAGTCCCAAGGATTGGCCCTCTAGGGTCCATGGTAATCTATACCCAGGTGAGGGACACAGTGCTCCTTGATTTGAAAGCTCCCATATGTGTCCATTTGAATTACTTAGTCTGGCTTGTACCCCAGGAACAATTTGCATTGGGAGTGCCTATCAGAGGCAATTGCCCCTGACAGCATAACTCTTGGGATTATCTGGGCACACAAACCCTTCTGTCATAAAGAGATGGCACTTCAAGGATGGGATTAACATGTTTTGGGCATGCCCAACCAGGTAGAGGACATAGGGCAGAGCCAGAACACATCAGAGAGATGAAGTCTCTCAGCTGCTTTGGGAAGGTCTATTTCCCTGGCAGAGCTGGAGGTGGAGGTGGTGGTGGGAATCTGCAGCTCTTTGCTCAGGCTGCTGCCTCCACAACCCGGACTTGGATAAACGGAAGCTAACAGATGGATGTTTGATAAGGAATTTTGCACCATTTCAAGTAAAGTATTATTTTGGGAAAGTGGGTGATTTGTTGTGTTGCAACAAGCAAAATAAGATGCTAGTCAGGATAACACAAAGAAACCTCAATTTACATGCTGGTGGTTTTACAAAGAAGTACTTCAAAACAATTTGGTTGGTCATGCAGTCAGAGCAGACTCAAGGGCGTCATTATAGGCCCACAAATTATGAAACAGGGAATTTCCATAACGTCCAGTAAACCACACCTTATTTTAACTCAGGAGTTAGGGTCCATGCTTTGTTTCTTCACTGTTGTTTTCGTCTTTGACGAATGATATTTTAACAGTTATGTCTAATATTTTCTCACATTTAACATATTACTAAACAGATTTTTTTTCAACAATATTGTTTCAAAGTAAGTAAAACATTGCTGGTATTAGTTCAATGTGTTTCCACATGAAAGTGCACAAAATGCTATGAACAACAGAGCAGCCAAACAAGGGCCCGTCGATACGTTTTACCCAAATATATGTATTAAGTCATGATGTGAACTTCTGATCCTGCTGGAGCAACTGAGATTATATAACACAATTAATTACACATTGAACTGAACAGCCATAAGCAATGAGTTTGCAATTTGGTTATACACATCAATTAGTCAAATAAAATGCTTCTCTTCCTATTAGCAGTTTTAGTTATTAAAGGTCGGCACTAAATCAGATGACATTAGTTTAGAGTTTGCACAGTGACATATCCTCATGAGAGTCAGTGATGTGTTTTACAGTGCTGCCCTCTAGTGAGATGAGTGATAGATGATCACGCAATCTAGGAACTGTGCAGCAACACACACACAAGCACACGCACACACATACACACACAAGCATTTTATATACCTCAAAGTCAGAAACTTAAACACAGCACAGGTAAAATTTTAAAATTAATTTATTATATTCCTTTGTCATAGAACTCATTACTTTTTGTTGATGGTTAACATACAGCCATTCATATAGAGAACAAATGAGTTTTTATTCATCATTTTTCATTAACTTAGAAATGTACACTTTTTTTGTGACCCCACAAAGGAGAAAAATATCCTTTTTTTTGTTTGTTTTTCTTTTCTTTTCCAAAAGTATTGTCTCTCATTTGTGTTTTTCCACTAATGAGGGAAAAGGTCCTCTGCCTCCTCCTCCTCCTCTCCGCTTTTCCTTTTATTTTCATTTGAATGAGTGGATATAGAGGCAAGGGAACACCTGAACACACTGGCACAATGATGACCTCAGGCAAAGGGCTGATCTGTATTTTGGAAATCAAAACACTAAAGGGCACACACACAATCTCTGTGTTTTCATTAAGTACACACGCACTTTCTCTCACATAAACACACACACACACACACACACACACACTTTCCCACAGAGTCAGAAAAAAAAGGATCAACCAACAATCATAAAAAAATAAAACTATGCAATTATCTACAATCATTATCAGTGCATGTGGACAAATCAAGGCAGAAGACAGTTATTGTACACCATAAAAATGTCAGAAATAAAAGTAATTTACTGTTTTATGTTGACAGCTTGCTTATTTTCTCGTAAAGTAGCAAGTGATTTTACCAGTTATCCATGAAATGTACACAGGCGGGGGTGAAATCTGTTCTCATTTAGGTCATACACAAGGAAAAAAATACATCTTGCAGCCTCCACAATTTCACCAGAATTTTATCCAGCAAGAGCACACCCAAGCTCTCCTTCTGCATTGTTACATCATAAAATGTTTTTTTTGTTGTTGTTGTTTTTTTTTCCCCTTCCACCACAACAAAGTCTGCGTAAAGAGTACAAGGCTAATTCTGGAAAACCAGTGGGAGGGTGGAGAGGATTAGACTTGGCACTTGGCCATGATGGTTAATTGGCTGCAGACAGCACTCTGCTCCGAGGAAAGGAGGCTGGCTGTGCAGCTGTGCCAGCCATGTCCAGACTGCATTGTTGGTGTCTGTGTGTGTTTTCTATCAGCGTCAATTCACCATTTTCAAGAACAAGGTGGATGGAGGGTGAAGGAAATCTTTGGGTGGCATGTGAGGAGACATGCAGGGCGCCTCCTAGTGGCCAGTGTGTGTGCGTGTGTGTGTGTGTGTGTGAGAGAGAGGGAAGATGCAACCAATACATTTACTGAGCAGCTTCAATAAGCCAGTCAGAAAAAGTTTTATTCTTCATTTCATTACATTTTGTTTCTTCAGTTGGCAGAGAAACCTGTTCCAAACCTCCTCCACATCTGGATGTAAACAAGTCTTTGTCATTTTGTCAAACACAAACTTCTTGGATATATTTCCATATTATGAAATTAGTGCATCTTATGAAAGAATTTCTGTTGTTCAAAGCTATTATGATCTAATGATTTCAGGTATTTTTAATCATGACTTAACAGATAAATAAGTATTATGGGTATCCAGTTTTAGCGACCAGCCTATAGATTATTTCTGATGCTGCTGAATTTGTTGCGATAAAACCAAGCGTTAATGAACATTTAAATAAAATCGATAAAAATCATGACCCTGTTTAAGATACATACAATGCCTTACTAGCTCACAGTTACATTGCCCATCAAAAATTAGAAATTATATTAAGTATGCATAAGAAAACAAAACTACATCCTTCCAAAAAAAGGTGCAAATCATAGCTTTGTAGGCAGAAACATTGTGTTTCATCATGCAAGAAGACGGAAAAAAAAAAAAAAAATGTTTGTAGTTGGAGGAAAAACAGGGTACAAACAACAAAGCACCAAAGCTGTATCCTGGGTTGTTCTCCCGACTCACACCCAAACTGCTTCTTATTGGCTGAGTAGTGACAAAAATGCTTTTTTGGTCAAACAATGGCAAGCCTTCATAGCGATCACATAACAGGGAGGGCACAAACAAGAGTAGTACAGTAGTCTGGCTGTGAGACCGGCAGAACACACAGCCACAATCGGACCACAGTAAAAAACAGAGGCTGTACTGTGTGTGTGTGTGTGTGTTTGTGTATATGTATATGTGCTAAGTTCATCTCTGAGTGTATCTGAATGTAAACCCCTTCCAAGAAAAAAAGAAAATAAATAAAACATTAAAAAAAACAAAAACAAACAATAAATCAAGTGGTTATGTGATGCTGTTAAGGTCATGAGGAAAGAATTATGTTACAGCATCAGATCAACAAAACTGTCCCATAAAGCAAACAAGGCTGCCATTTCATGAAGGCCCCTGTACAACGCCAAAGGAGGTAAAAGATCTGTGAGGTGGAGAGGAAGTCAACTCCAGCAGTAGGCTGAGACAGTGCTTATGAACTTACACATTCCTTCTCTCTCTCACACACACACACACACACACATCGCCTTAAAAAGACATTAAAAATAAAGCTGCCAAGTGGATGAAGTTACAAAACTGAAGTATATAAAACAAAGTTAAATAGAAAAACAGAGACACTCATCACCTCTCCTTCTCTGTTTCTCAGATTTCAACCCAAAACAATATTAAAACCTTTAAAACAAAAAGGCTGAGAGGAAAAACACATTGATTGACTTCATTTTAAAGCATAAGTGCAAACCGAAGAAAAAAAATGTAGAGATTACAAATGTGGAAAAGAACATTCCCTCCCTTTTCCATTTCTGCTTCTGTTTCTGATTGCAGGGAATTCAAACCCCTCTGGAGGCTCACGCTCATAGTTTTCCCTCAACTCTCCTCACCCTTTCATTTGCCTTTTTCTAACCCTGCCACCCACTCCTTCACAGCCTCTTTCCCAATTCAGGTCAGGCTGCAACAGAAACGGCATGTTTCTGAGAAATGCAGGGAGGTTCAGGTAACAAAGTAGATTGCACACAAACCACACGAAAAGGAATAAATCAGCTCTAGACAGACAAGAGAATGCAGACATTCAGAAGTGATGCCTTGGTGTGTGAGTATTAATCTGCAGCTTGAACTAATTGGAAAGAAGTGATCTGAAATATATTAAAAGCTCTGGATCTCAGTTCTGTATTTTTTCTAGGAATGATGAGCGGATGAACAATTCTATTTCACGCTGCCTCAGGCAGCCTGTTCTCCATGATGACACAAATCTGACAAGCCAGAAAAAATATTTTAGCCCCAAGATAACATAAACGATTTTCCAAAATCAGCTAATGTACATTTGTCCTAGTCTATGTGTTGAAACTGAATCAGGTCTCACATGCATTCATGTCCCCGTGTGTAACCCACAGTCAGTTTGAGTGTAGCTAATGAAATCTTCTGGACCAAAGTTGAACAAGCAAAACTGCCCAAATCCCTCAAATCTTATTGGAGCAAAGCATACACCAAGGCACGGCTGGTGTGCCCCCGTATAAATGAAGCTGATTCACCTGGCTACCTGGGAGAGATTCATGTTTGTCTAATATTCTGTTTGCTCTGTTCACTGGTTGGACATAAACAGGACGAACCAGAAATATCAGACCTCTATGGTGTTGAGTTACACCAAAGCAACGCTCTCATTAAATATTTGTTCTGAAGGTGTTCGTGCTGCTCCTATAATTTCTGCATGTTTACACATGAGCAGTAATACTCAATCACATGCAAACCCAGACGCCCACCCCCCTCCAGCTTCTGATGGCATTTGCTCTGCAGCCAGGTGCCGGCCAGTCTGCTTGCCCGCGTTTTGCACATGTCTGCGTCAGTGCGCCCATCTGTCTCTGGTGTGTGACTCTGACTTTCATATATCTGATCTGCTGTGTTGCAGCATATGGACTCCAGTGCCACATTTGCTTAATACCCGTCCCAAAGCCAACAATCTGTCTTGGAACACATTCAGTAGTGTTTTGACTAATAAACAAATACAATCACATGCAAACACCTCTCACACAAATTCTGTTCAAGTGTGACTTGTGTAAAGGTGCTCCTTAAAGTCAACAGCTTTTTTTGAATCTATTTCCACCAGGTACTGTTTTTCTTTTTTCAACAGAACCAGACAATACCCGATTAATTCATTTGGTAACATGACTGCAAACAGAGGGAAGGGTTTACTTAACTGGAAACTGCACCTCTTGATACTTTTGAAGGCTCAATTCACCTAAATGTGTTTTTTTTCTTTTGCTTTTCATTGGTAAGGTGCATTACCACGGCAAAGTTAAATTACACCACAAATCACCTTTTAATGCATTAAGCCTTGTTCACTACCATTTAGTCAATGGATACCACAAAATCCATGCAGATACAATCTCATTTTAGTGCTGCAGTAATGACCCTTTAAACCTGCTGGTATAAAGTAGAAATAGGTGTTTTATAACAAAAAAATCAGCCCAGAAGGACCAAGCAGGACAGAATACAGACAGAAACCGTGGCTTGTTTGGATGGAGTTTGTGTTTTTTGAGACCTAACACTTTCAGCGCTGAAAGCACGAATGCAACCAACCGTCAGAGCTTTGTTGAAAGCTGCTGTTATGAAAAGAATAACATGTTTACATGGCAGATAATGTTTTTGAAAAACTGAATTTTTCATATTGATAAAATGCTCCTCTTGGTCAACTTCACAGTCCCCCAGAAGTATGTAAGAATTGCTCAAAGAGAAGAAAAAAAAACAAAAACAAAAAATGACTGAAGAAGCAAAGTCAGTAAGGGACTCCAGTAAAACAGACCCCCTTCCCTCTTTGATTTCCGGCCTGCTGGCTGCCAATATTTCTTGGAAAAGATCAATTGGTGTAAACCACAAGGCTGGCAGGGGTTCAGAGCTGTGAAATCGTGTAAACCCTGCAGACAGGCAGCCAGTTAACTATTCTGTGAGCACAACAACAGATGGGAAGAAGTGGTGGTGGTAGGGTAACACAGTCCTCTAGGACATCTGTAGAAGGACACACACACGTGCTGAACATGACAAACATGTGTTAGAAGGGTGGGGTGGGGGGGGTTGTAGGCTGATCTGTTTCGACTGAGGTCTCTGGATTTTCTAAGCTGTCAGTAATTCATATTTTACGTAATAAGGCAAACCATGTGTCAGAATATTACTAAAAGCTTAATACATTCACAATTTTGCCATTTTCTCCTATAGCTAATTTAATACTAAATCTGAAATGAAGTACTGAATTCCTCTCTAGCAGACCATCTGCAGACAGAATGTAAAAGTTCTTGCACTATGAGTTCAGAGAACTTCGATTTCTAGTATCAACCTTTCAAATAATTATCTTCGTGCTGTCAATGTCATGAGATGTAAGCAGATAACCGTAGCTCAAAGCTGTGAATTACCAATGCAAATCCAGTTGTTTCCTGCAGAATCACTCAGTCGGCTCCGTAGAACAGTGAACTTAATGCACCGCTCGTGATCCAGTCAACACAAGCAACAATGTTTACTTTAGATGACTTGTTGGCGAACTGAAACATCAAGGCCTGATTCTTTCAAAAGCTTGTCTTTCCCTTTTCTATATAGTGTATTCCTACCAATGCTGTTTGCAGTAAAATAAAGGCTCTGCATCTATGTCTGGATTACATCGAAGACGGATCTGCACACAGTTTATTCAATTTAATGATGTTATGGACCTTACAACTGAAACACAAAAAGAAAATCAATTAAGGTTAGTTCTACGTTTTGTTTTGTTTTTTTTTGCTTTGTTTTGTATTGTTTTTTTGTATTTCACACCAAAGTATATCGTTTATAGTTAAATTGTGTTCTGCCCTCTCTACTATTGTTATTGTCTTTATATGTCACTGCTGCATCAGCGTTTGAGATTTGACATATTACATTTTAAACTGTTGTGTTACTTTTAAACAATAAAGGAGTAAGAAACCAGACACATTCATTAAAATGAACGCCATCTAAAAATAAGTTAAGGCGTTCTTATGGTGTAATGTTCAGTTTGAGAGATGACAATTTATTTCCCTACAAAAATGCCAGACATTTCTCTCTGAGCTCTATTCAACGTCAGCTGTATCACAGTGACTTCTGCAATGTTTACTGGTTGCACATTTGTTTTAAATATACCTCGACGTGAATTAACGAGATAGGTTGGGTGTTCCAGAGAATTTAAAAAGCACCTGTTTCTCGTGCATGACTCAGCATCTATACAAACTATTCTTTTATCAAGGATAAAGATTATATAGATGCTTAGTCATGCCTGTGTAAATTTAACCAAAATTAAGAGAAATGGATAAATGTTTTATTCACGTTCAGCTTCATTTTAAATATGATCATGAGCAAAAATGACAGCAGTGGAGATGAAATGCAATTAGACTGTCCACTTCCATAAGTGTCTCAGAGCTTTTAACATCTGCTGATGGCCACAATCTGCAGCCGCATCCTTCAGCAGATTGAAGATGAGTCTCTTTAAACCTACTGTAAGTTCAGTGAGGCAGCACATAATGCTGAACAAACATCACAAACTCACTAAAGCTTTCTCTGGTTTATAGATTTTCTTTTTCAAGGACAATGTGATGTTTCCTTCACTTGGTTGGTTTTCACTTCAATGTGGTGATGACCCCCACGATATAATCACAATTCTTGATTACACCTTGGTTTCGCATTTAAAAATATGCTTTAGCTTTTCTGTTTTTGCTCTGTGCTGAAAAAAAAAGTGTTAAATAAAATGTAGAAAGCCTGAGGGTGTGCTTCTTACCTTCAGCAGCTCTACAGAGCTGTGTCATTTGCTAAATTTCTGAGTTTAAGAAGCTTGCATATCTACTGAAGTTATGATACGCAATTAAGTAGAAAAGTTTTCTGTAATTTCTCTGAGTTGCTCACATTTTACACTAGTGGTCTGCAGTCTTAGTGTATGACCTCAGGCTGTGAAGGATCTCAGGAACTCATCAAGGGGATTGTTACTATGGTGATGATGGGGCAACTGGACAAGTGAAGGAACCCAGGCTTGTCTTTCAGCAACACCCTTATTTGGCGTGAGTTACAGTGCCTGTTGCACACACACCGTCACCACACACACACACACACACCTACATGCACACACACAAATACATGCAGATATGCAAACATGTGCACTGTTCAGCAGATGTGCAGTCCAGCAGGTTTAGAAGGGAGCTAATTTGAGTGTAATACCTCAAAGCAGGTTAAATGCGAATATCAGCGCCAGTCAACTTGGTTCAGTAGAAAACAAAACACAAGCGTATAAATTATTTTTCATCACAAAGGCAGACAGTGTAAGTCTGCACATTGCTGCATTTTGAGAACATGAGGTCACAGGGAAGGAGGTGAATTTTATTTATTTTGTAACAACCGAATTAAGACACTTTGTTAAATGGTACTTTGCAGGAGAAGCCAAAAAAGGCTATTCATTAAATCAGTGATAAATGTACTCCTACTTCTGCGATAGACTGGCAACCTGTCCAGGGTGTACTCCACTTCTCGCTCTGTAACAGCTGAGATAGACTCCAGCTGTCTAACCCCAACAACCCTCATTTCAAATCCTATTTACAGCTAATTTTGCAGCAGCCCCTGTGAATTAAGACACTACTTTGACCATAAACACCAGCACCAAACAGCTGCTGCCACATGCCACGCTACCATTGAAGGAGCAGCACAGATCAGGAACAACTGTCAGTCGCCTGCTGACTAATCTTATTCTCCCACCATGAGCTTACAGCTATGAAGAGCCCACATGTTGACAGTTTAGGGTTTCAGATGACAACAGCAAAAGAGGCCAGGGTTCAACATCTGACTCAAGAGCATCCTTACAAAAAAAAAAAAAAGGCATTGTCTTTGAAATTAAATCAAAGCTACATCATCAGCCTCATCTTCACCCTGCAGCAGTTCATCAGGTGTCTTCGCCATGACTTTTTATTCTCAGTAAGCTGCTCTTCATCTTAGCTGAGGTAGACAGTGTCTGCTTAGCCCAAACAGGCACTATAGAAGGTACATTATATACACTCAGTCTGCAGTTAAATGAAAAAAAAAAACCTATGCATTTACTGCTTGTTCCTTGTTATTTCTTTGTTCCTCATATATCATTCCTTAATTCTGTGCAACACTGCAAATGCTGATGTTGTAATATCCTTGCCCTTGAACAGAGAACAGAGCCTCAACCTGCATCACACACAGACATGGACAAAAGGATGCGCAATCATCCACGTCGCTAATTTCTACAAAATGATTCTGGTTGGAGATTTAGGCATCCAGCCATGAGGATAGGTGTTTCCAGCACAAAGAGGGGTGAGAGGCATGAGTGCTCATGCCTAAATGGTCAGATGCTATGATCTAGGGGCGTTGCCATGGTAATGATTATGCTCTATCTTAATGCAACGGGGAGGTCATACGTGTGTCAATGTATGTGAGAGGGAACGTCAGAGGATAAAAGAATGATTTCACATTGTCTGAGACAGGGCAGAAAGACAAGTTAATGGAAGAGTGAAATAACTTCCTAGTTAATGGGGATTAGTGGAAACAAAATAGGGGGACACAGACTAAGAGCGAGTGAACGAGAAAGAGGGAAACGCCTGGTAGAGTCTTAAACATTCTATCAAGGGACAGTTTCCAGAAGTAGGCTGGTGTTGTCTGAAAACTGCAGATACTTAACAGATGTCTCAACAACACTCATTCCTTTATAATGTATTTTAGTTTCCAAGGAAACAAAGTTATCCTATTTGGTAGACAGAGAGTGAAACTGAAGGGTTATCTCTGTCCAAACTGGTCTTGACTGTTGCACAAGCAATAGTTGACAAGGGCGAGATACAATCTGATTTGTGTGTAAACTCGGGGAAATGTATTCATACACACTCGGTCATGTAATTCTCATTTTTTTTTCCTTAATTCCACTGCATCCTTGTTTCCTCTTAATCCCGCTTTTTTCTGTTTTCAGATCCTAATCCTCCCTGCCTCCCTGGATTGTTTCTCGCTCTGCATGTCCTCTAAAGAACTTGTCCTCCCTCATATTTCAAAACATCCCATACAAAGACAGACAATACACACTATTTACAAGACAAAGACAAGTCTAAGGTGCAGCTAGACGAATGTGTGTGTATGAGCAGAAACCTCCCCACAGAGGTGTTTGGTATTCCAAGCAGGCTATTGTTTAGCTTTGTCATACTGAAAATCAACAATTATGTCATATCTAAGCTTGAGTTTGCCTCTAATCTGAAAAGAGGTCACAAACTATGACAGGAAGACATCTGAAGGTGGACAATGAAGCAGAAAGAAGAAAAAGCAGGAACATGACCAGTCTGTAAACTTAAGTAAATGCAGACAGAAACCAAGAGAGTCCGCTTCTTAATTTATGATGACCACAGGTTTCACCTGCCTGCAAAAATATCCCTGGTTTTTCTTTAAAGCTGCCCCTTTCCCTCACAGAACCGGCGTGTCCAACTGGGAAGTGTGGAAAGTAAAGAAAAAAGGGATGAATGAGGACATCAATGATTTTGTCTATCCAGTGGTTGTATCCTCTCAATGCTCTCTCTGAAAATCCATGGTTGATGTGATTCAGTGTTCCCTTTTTTGACCCCATAATGATTTTCTTTTTTCTTTTTTTTTCTGAGATTTTAAATCTCTACATCATCAGTGTTGCCTGGAGAAGATTCTCATTTAACTCCAATGAGTGTCGTCATTCATCAGTACCTTTCCATTCCCAAAGCTCAGTGCTGATGCCCCAACTTGGGCCTTACTAGTTATTTCACATATTTTTTTCCTTAGCTGATATCCTAGTCCTCACTCTGTACAGACTCTTTGTTGTAAGGGTTCTCAAGGAGGTAGCGGTACCTATCAGAGTGCTCCAGCATGTACTTGGGGGCATACATATGCTCTTTGGGGTCCACAGGGGGATATTCCTGCAGGGAGCCATCAAACCAGCCCCCTGTCCTGATCAGATTGCGGATGTAGTTGAGATCACGCTTGTCCTCGTAGTCACCCCATCGGGGGAAATCGCCATTCTGCGCTGACACCAGCTTGAAGTAGATCCCCTCGGGTGTAAAGCACCAGGAGCAGTGCCACCCCGCAAAGTGGAAAGGGCTTCCCACTGACCATTGCACCAGGATGTGCCCAGTGTCGTTCTCATACTTGCGGAAACCAGGCATGGTGTAATATTCTCGACGGCGCAGCTTGATACCATCGCCATCGTAGACGTCACGGAACATCCCAAGTGTGCAGCCTGATACCACCTCCAGAGACCCGAACTGCTTCCAGAAAAAGCCGTACAATGACTGGACACAGAGAGACAAGACAGTAAAATGGAATTACAATGTAACAAAACAGTCAATATGTTGCATATGCTAAATACCAGTATTAACAGTCAGAATTCATACACTCCACAGTATGCCCATGGAAATATTGCTGCTACCTTGCGCATGTGGATGGCAAAAGGTTCTGTCCAGCCATCAAACAGCTTAAGAAAAAGGAGGCCTTCGCGTGCGGGGATTTCATCTGCGTCGTTGATGACAAAGACATCGTCTGATCTTGCACCCACCACCCTGGACATCCCATTGCGTGTCAGGAAGGTACGCAAATAGTCATCTGCTATCCAGCCGTCCTGCCGACCACCCTCTGGGAAGTGGTCAAGGAACACATAGAGGATCTTGTGACGTATGTAGTTGTACGTACCATTTAGAAGGAGCCGCAGGAAACTGGGAGATTACAAATAAGAAAAAAAGTCATATTAGTAGAAGTATAATAAATATAGTAATTATATATGTACATCATAAGATTGATTGTCTGATGAAACTGAACCCATTTCAGCTTCATGAAAGGGAGGAGCCAGAGAGAAAGTCTTACTTTGAAACAGGCTCCTGAACTTTTAGCGTGCCAACTGTGGCCTGTAGAGTGAGATGAAGTTGTTTTGTTTTTTTCTTCTTCTTTTTAAAATGAATTCTCTGAACATTACAAACTTCAACCTTGGGACAGGGAGAGACAAACTGGAATGTCCACTCTTGGGAAGCTTGTCAACTATCTTGAATATTTTCTACTTGTATTGTTAAAAAAAAAGACTTGAAAACAATTCCCAGATTGATGAGGTTCAACAGCTGCTTCTGTCGGATCTTTGCTGATGTCATGTGTTAACATCCACCAGAATGTTCCGCACAAGCAAAAGGCCAAAACCTTTGCTCTTATAGAGAATCTCACCTCTGTGGACAATCGATGAATCAAGATTATTTTATTAGCAGCTTCTGCTTGCTGCTTAGTTTCTAAATGCAAAGGCCAGTAAACATTAGTTTTTATAAAATGTTGTACGTTTTATAATTTTAAGCTCTGTTAAGGACTAGATGAAATAACATAAACATTAAGTTGCAGAAGAGATATAAAACAGGTAAGAAAGGTACATGTTTGACAAATAAAACCTTTCCTCAAAAAAAAAAAAAGTCAAAGCAATCTGCCTGGAAAAACAGCTCAATTAACCTGTTGATGTGCATAACACAAGATCACTGTTCACTGAATGTAGCTGCTTTCATGCTGTGTTACATCCTATGATTGAACACACCAATCTCTTCCTTCAAGGCTACACGCCGAGTCAATCATGTTGCTCGCCATAATCTGCTGTAAAATTGTTCACAAGCTGTTCCATGTTGCTGCCAAAGGAACCTTTCTGTAATTGTTATTCAGCACACTGATCCTCAAAAAGCATGAAGAGTGGCTGTAAACAAAAACTGTAAGCCACAAATAACTAATCACTGCAGTATCAGCGTATTAACCGTCAGTGTTTAGTTTCTTTAGAGGCTGTGAAATGAAACGTTGAATTAACAATGACAATTCTGTCAAATTTTTTCCATATATTCAGGACGTTTTCATCATCTCTCAAAAATACTTAGGTTTTTAAGTTCTGAATGGCTAATTGAACTCCCTTTCTGTAGTGTAGTGTCTCGCATCCAACGCAAATTGAGCAAAATCCGAGAAGATGACATTTCTTCGGTTCTCAAATATTCGTTTTTTGATATTCATTTCCCTT
>JBAMYA010011612.1:0-17494 GCA_037176975.1 Arrhamphus sclerolepis | reverse complement strand
AGATATATATATAGATATACTTGCAGGCATAAGGAAAATAATGCTTTTTAAAGAAGACATGTGATCCTCAAGAGTAATTTTCTCTGCGTCTTCGTCTCTGAGAACATTTACTTGTATTTGAGTGTCCCAACCCAACAAAAGTAAACGAGTGGGACGACTGTTGACATGGAGGTGAATATTAATGTAAATTATGTCGAAACATCTGTCACTTCCTGGGAATTACTAAGCTGCTCTTTCTGGGATTTATTTTACCTTAAATGTTTCAGTGTTAAACGTGAATGTTGGATGGACTGAAATCTATTAATCCTGACTTTAAAACGCTGCCACCACACGTTCTGCTCCTGGTTAATTAATGCGTCATGCCTTCGTCACACTTTCGGAGTGTTTCATGGTTGAAGCTAAAGATGAAGCCAACAAACAAGTTTATCAGCAAACATGCAGCCATAAAGAAATAAGTTATTACACGTTATAACTTTATAAAATATGTGATAGTTTTATGTTGGGAGGAGTAGCTACTTTCCATGTAAAAATTTCCTGTTGTACTGGTGTGCTTTAATGTAAGATTTACTCACTCAGTTCCAGAATAAAGTCATTTAAGTTCTTTGTCTGAAAAATGCTGATGTGTTTAATGCCATTCATCCCTTTAACTCTGAGGTTTCTGAGGATCTACCAGTGAATGATGCTGCCACCACCATGCTCCCCCATGATGCATTGTACTCCCAGAAGACTGAGTTTGAACCATGAAGCCTTTTCCTTGACAGCATGTTCTCACGTGCATCTTTAAGTGACTCTAGTTCCACTCACTTTATTTCTATAGAACCAATTCGCTACAAAAGTACAGAGTAGAGTGTATAGCTTAAAGTGTTCCTACTCCAGAGGTCCAGGGCTATTGCTGACCTCTCCATTACCTCTAAGACACTCTACTTGATGTTTTTTATGGCCATTTTTGCAGTTAATTCTACAAACATACCACAGCATTTTGAGTCAGCCTTGAAAACTCAGAGATGAAGCCGCTTAAGGCAGTGATGTCACAGAGGATCTGTCCAGTTCTTCTTTTACAGTCTGTAGTACAGCGTTGAACTGGCGTTGCTAGCAATGGCCGGTTATTCACCGACAGCCGCAGGGTCTCATGTCTGCAGGCAAACTCATCAGTGGTCGGCAGAGGAACCGTAGCTTCCAGCGGATGTTTGGACAGATTTGATCAGAATGAAGGTACGCTAATGTAAGGTAGCATCGTAAGTTAGTATCAGTTGAGCTAAAAATAGATAACTTCAACTGACAGAAAGTGGGCGTGTTCTCAGTCCTGCTCATTTACCAGGAAAAAGGGGTTTCAGAGTCGCTTTTCAGAAACCTCTGGGTGACGTGATGAGTTTTTGAATTCTTTTCTAAACAGGTTGTGATTGGACAAATGATACAAAATAAAGATTTCAGTGAAATGTAAAGCTTTAAAGCAACAAAACGCGAAGATACCAATAAAGGTGAAGACAACACAAAGGATTTGATGTCCACACAAACACTGACAGTCTTCCAGACATCACTTAGTCCTGTTTTCTCTGCAGGCCAGATGAAGATGAAAACCTCCCTGAGCCGCAGGGAGCGTCCTCGCCATCTTTTCTGTCCCTTCAAAGTCAAATATTGATAACTTTAGCGTCTCCTCCTGTGGTGAATCCAACCTCAGTGGTATCTATCATGGAGGAGAGGCAGGGAAGCAGACGGATGGAAAGAGGTCGAGGTTGAGCAATTTGCTGTACAGTTTGTGAAAGTATCGGATTCTGAGCTGTAATCAACAAACAGCAGCCTCACACAACTCCAGGTGGCTCAGTACAAAGGGTAAAATGATGATGATGGCCTCCTCTGTGGACCTGTTCATCACCTACTAAAGTGGGTTGAAGGTGGGGGGGGGTTGCTTTGATGTCTTGTATCACCAGCCTTTTGAAACATTTCA
This sequence comes from Arrhamphus sclerolepis, assembly GCA_037176975.1. NCBI lineage: Eukaryota > Metazoa > Chordata > Actinopteri > Beloniformes > Hemiramphidae > Arrhamphus > Arrhamphus sclerolepis. Next base: position 15,549 of record JBAMYA010011612.1, on the reverse strand, counting down.
TCACCACCAGAGTGCCAGAGTGAGGGCCACAGGTCCGTAGTTGTTCAGTCCATCAGCACATGTTTTTCTGGGAGATGTGGACTGTACCTTCAGGCATGGAGGGATGTTAGAGTGTGACGAGGAGAATTTATGGATTTACCCACAATTCAGTGATGACGATCTCACAGCAGCTCCTCGCACAATGACTCGTTGCCAGAAGCAACTCCAGATCTTCACTTTTGTGCACTACAGACCTGGCATCGGTGAGAAGGATGTCCCTCTCTCTTCTCAGTTTCCTTCGCTTGTAGACTCAGCCAACAACCCACTCTGGTCCTATTGTCCTCGCAGCGTCAGGCGGGATGCTCCAAGCACATTTTATCAGAAATGCACAGACTATCTGACTGTTAGTGACCTGAAAGACGATGATCAGAGGTCAGTACCGGTGTCAGCACAGAATGACCATCCAGAAGCGTTACAGAGGGGTCAGGAAGGACAAAACCAGCATGTTTTCACAATAAAAACAAAAGGAAACAAATGTTTGCAAACACTGGAACCCACCCAAGTATGTTCATCAATGATTCTGCGACTTCTGTTATCCCAACAGTACAATTTCTGTTTCGATCCTTGCTCTCTCCCAAGACATCAGGATTTAGATAACTTTGCAGGCAGATGGTCATATCAACCACAAACGTTTTCTTCCCCCTCCACTAAAAGCAGCTTTTGTTATATATCCTCAGAAATAAGACGAATAACCCTCTACTGCCTGCCTACAAAAGCTTGTGGCTAAAGCCGGACTGAGCAGTGGTCACTGTGAATAAAAGGAGCTCAGATTGATTGAGATGCACTGATTCTGGTATGAAAGGAGGTCAGGGCTAAAAGCACCACGTGCAGATATGCATTACAATAGAGTGAGAATGTAGAGGCAGCTCGAAATGATAGAGTACAGCACATGCAGAGACCATCTGGATAATTCAGCAAAAGGGTGCTGCCGGCTAGAAGCTTCCATTTAGAAAGATCTGCATGCACTGAATAAAAAGATTTAAATATTAATGTGTTTACTTTGCTGAGATTTAAAATGAAAAAAAAAAAAGAAATGAAAAGAGCTCATGATGAAAAGATGATAAATATTTCCCAATATTTTTGTAGCAAACAAGAAACTCAAATGCAGTTAATGTGTTTTACAAGCAGCACCAGAGAAGCTGCTGCTCTGCACGATGAATGCAGACCTCTGCTGGCGTTTCTCAGAAAGTGATGGGTTTGATTTTAAAGTGGGTCTAGGTCCAAACAATTTGAATGCATAAAGATATAAAATGCCTTTATGCATTTCATATGATATAAAAATGGAAATGTGCACGCCCCAATGGAGATGCACAAGCGATATAACCTCGTCACATGTGACAGGGGACCTGTATTCAGCATCTGGTGTTTTTGCTGGATGCTGAATATCCAATACATTAAAAAAAATTATAAACAATGACTTTTAGCAAACTGCTTACTTATATATTGTGTGGTAATAAATGCCAAGGAATTCTTTATCATTTTCCATCAGTGACAAATTAAAATCAACAATTATCTACTGCTTATAGCACAAAAAGCATCAACTAATAACCAAGCAAATTTTGAGAACAATTGTGTCGGCCACTCATGAAAAAATCAGCTCAAATCAGGTCTGAGTGTTCTGTCACTTACAGCTGATTTGCACAAGGACTCAGGTGGCGGTCATCCAATTAACTGGTCACGCAAGATCAGGATGTAAAACGAGGAGGGGAAACTGTCAATAAAGATGCTACTAAATCAATGTAAAGCCCCGGCATTTCTCCTCCAGATGGGGCTTGTTGTGGCCTCGATCCTAGCATCCCTCCATAATTTAAATCATTGTTGCGGCGCTCGTTTGTTGTGCAGTTCTCTTCAAAACAGGCTGTTAAAGAAAAAAAGAGAGAACTGAATGGGTGTAAAACCTTCCCAGTTGCTAAAAGGCAAAGTAGGGGTTGTGGGTTGTTGACTAAATAAAATACACAAGGTAGAAAGAGACAACAATAGCTGATATGAAGCTTGTAAATCTTCCAGTGTGTAACTAAACATTGTTATCAAACATTGTTGGTTTCAGCTAGAAGAAACACTCTTTTCTTGCTGCTGAATCTCATTTAAAGTGAGTTTCAGTCACACATGTTAGGAATTCAACAAAATGCACAAAAGCAGCTGTGACAAAAAAAAAAAAAAAAAGAATAAAAGTAGAGCAAAAAATATTAACATTTACTGCCATATCAAAGTTTCTGACTCACAAGAGCCTGGTTTCATCACATGAACTCATACGCTTTGATCTGACTCATGAATCAAACTTTAAAGTGAAGAAACAGAAACATCTTAACACACACTCCATGTAGCTGGAAATACCTAAAAATTATTCTCAGGAATTCTACGGTGAGCCAGTGGGCAAAATGTCCACTAGAAAACATGTAGAGACAGAAAAGCATATGGTTAAAAGCTAAGTTAGCAACAGAGCAGTTAGCCCAACAGGCAGATCTTTAAAGGAGACATTTTCTCACAAGTGAACAACATTCGTAATGAAATGTACGAATCACACTTTGGCCAAAACGCCAAGGAGAATCAGTACCAGATGCTCTAGCAGTCGGTTTTAAGAGGTGGAGTCAGACACTCAGGTACATCAACCCTCTACTTTGGTGCGCCACATTTGTGCTGCTACTTCGCCTTCAACAGTAGCCTACAGTTAATGCAGCTAAATGCAGCCTGATGTGAAGATGACGAGGATGTATAATTCTACTCTGATCTGTGTCTGTGATGTCATGGTAGGCTGCACTGAAAAGATGCTGCTCAATTAGCTGCTCAGATTTGCAGACTTGACCTCCAAAAAGCGTGCCAAAAACACAGACTGGAGATCTTTATTCCGCCTCCACTCTCCAGCTGTGCATCGAGGGTGAATTCACAAAACTGGAATATTTTCTCCTGAGTGTGTGCTGTCGCAAACAATGATGGCGCCTGGCAATCTAAAGACAGTTTATTTCCTGTCCTACGTAGCAGTCCACCATCAACAGGTCCGTGATGTCTGATCTGCAGGCTTATCTATATTTATGAGGTCCTTCGCTTTGACCATTTATGGTTGAATGTGGGTGTGGCTGTGATTTATAAAAGTAAACTGCTTGCAAGTGAAGTGTGCGTAGTACAGTTTTATAAACCAGATTTTGTTTTGGTGAACGCTATCTTTAGCTTTTGGGCGTTTTATAAATGAATGAATGCTCAGTCTCTCGTCCGTACTATCAGCAAAGACCACCTAAAGTAACTTTCGAGTCCTTGTCAGCTTCCTTTGCCGAACACGTGGAGCAGCTGAGGCTTGGGAGGTAGAAAAGCTGCCTGGTAACCAGAAAGTTGGTGGTTTTATTCCCGGCATTGAAGCCTACTTGTCAAAGATGATAACCTTTGATTCTTTCATTTGTGTGTGATGTATGTATGGCTGAAAAGACTAGAAAAGCACTATTTAGATACAGTCCATTTACCATTATGTGACACATCAATAACAAAGCTCAACTATGGCTATAAAATGAAGCTAGCTTACAGAGCTACAGCGGACATCGAGGCAGAATCGACTCAGAGTCAAGAAACTAACAACAGAGGAAGAAAAGAAACAGAGTGACCAACTAAGAGTAAATCTCAGGCAATGTTATGTTACATAAGTGATTTAACCAGAGGAAGAAAAAAATCAGCAAAAGCTTCTTTGGATTGGTTTAAATTTTAATGATTGTCCTTAGAAGACTTCAAAGGGACTTGAAAATGAACTTGTGGTGGAAAAACATCAGTTTTGAGAATCAACAAAGAATTTTGATGGATCCATTTGAGTGGGACACCCTACCAGTATGAAAGATTAGACTTGTTATTGTCTTGAACCTCAGGAATCGTGAGGTTGTTCACCAGAATGAACAATTGTCCTGCCAAGTCTTAACTTGTGGAATAAAGAAATTGTAAATGTCATGCTGTGTTCTTCCAAAATCCCTAATGAGAAGTTGTGCAATTGACACTTTTTAAAAAACAAAAAAACAACTGAAGTTTTATGCATGTGCACACACACACACACACACACACACGCAGGTGTATGCACAATACTGCAGGAGGCTCTAGTTGTTGCCATGGCATCGCACTGCACCTCCTTCCACCGCCATGAAAACACAGAAGCGGTGATTGGCGTGTGGCTGGAAGTGAAGTGGGTCAAGAGCATCCGAGCAAAGTCGAGTCAAACGTAGAGTGTTTCGGTGGGATTTTATGGGCCAGCAACAGAAACCTGAAGCAGAACAACATCTCCAGGGGACAGAGGAACAGATTTTTTTGGGGGGGGTTACACCTTGCCACACACCAGCTGCATTGTGAAACTTAACTGCTGTATTGCAACAATAAGGTTACTCAGCATTGTGGAAAGGTGACATGGAAGGACTGAAATAGGAAGAACTGAAATAAAACCAGTTCTTCAAAGAAAAAACAAAGAACACAAACACTTCCAAATCAGAAACCATGAAACATTTCATCTTAAATTACACCCTAGATAAGATCAATCTTTCAAGTGCCTCTGGCAGAACACCACCACAAACTGCTTTTGACTCTTTAACCTCGTTTATCAGCCACCTACTCACCACTGCCACCAGGAGGTTACTCAGAGGAACAGCTGGGAATTCAAGCTCCCCCAACTCCTATGAGCCCTTCAGCTTAACACAAACTGATCATTATTGGTGTTTTCTTATTTAAAAACAAACAAACAAACAAACAAAACCTTTAGTGTGTGCTGTGATGTAATTACTATTTAGTTGACAGTTCCTCTCTGTGCTTCAGAGAAATATAGATTCTCAGGTGTTCAACTTTGTGTGTACTTGATGGGAAAGTGGCGCCACCATGTGGTTGCGTGTGATCATCAACGACTTTATACAGAGAGGTTCACTGCAGGAAGAGTAGAAATTTATTCAGTTTTTTTGCAGGCTGCAGAGCTGAGAATAAGAACGTACAAACATATAATATACTGCAAAAGTTATTTTAAAAAATTCAATTCAATTCAATAACACTTTATCAGTCTCAAAAGGGACATTAATTGTTGCAGTAGTTGTCATTATTCTAATCAAAGATTCATTATAGAAGGTTCCAGCTGTGTTTGCAGCAGATCTGATTAATCTCTGTGTTGTGAAGATGATGTTAAGGCTAGTCTATGATGTTTTTCATTTTATAAAATATCCTCCTTAGTACTTTGTTTTTTGTTTTTAAGTCACTGGTTCTGTCACTGCTACCTCATCACATGACTAGATGAGATAGCGGAGACATGCAACATCCTGCTGCAAACACTGAAGGACTTAAGTTTCCTCAACAAGTGAAATCTGCTCTGTCCCTTCTCATCCATTGTCCAGGTGAATGCAGAGGTATTTATGCTCCTCCGTATGGATGGATGGATATTGGAAGGGAAGAGGGAGTGATTACACTACTACTTTGAGCAAAGATGTGGGTGTTTTATGGCTAATTGTGCAGATCAGTGCAGAGAGACGTCCACCGTCATGCCACTAAACATCTGGAGACTCACTGGTACCACTTGGCCATCTGAAGGTCCCTCCATGTTCAACAGTATTATCTGTCTAAGTAGATGTTTTATAAAGATTTCCGAATAAGTACACATGTTAGTGTTCTCTGCTACCTCTGCTCAGGTTGAAGGTGGACTGTTGACTCCTGATAGATTCCATTTTTTCCAACAGTTTTCAGTGAAAAAGTCAGGTTCTTCATCTATTCATGACCAATATATTTGTACAGATTCACCCAGTAGGATCACCTACACACTTGCAGATTCTATCTATGCTTGTCTTAAATTAATCTGGAAAGGAAGAGACAATGCAGTGTTACAAAGAAGAGAATGATATTATGCAAAGACTGGTATCATGAAGTGTCAAGAAGATCTGTACGCAACAGTGTCACAGATGAGTTCAGTCTGTTGATAAACACGTTATACACTCACTGGCCACTTTACCATCTGAATGTCTCAGCTGAAATCCAGACTCGTCTGACCAGGCAACGTTTTCCAGTCTTCCATGGTCCAGTTCTGGTGAGTGTGTAAATTGTATTCTCAGTTTCCTGTTCTTAGCTGACAGGAGTGGCCCCTGGTGTGGTCTTCTGCTGCTGTAGCCCATCTTCTTCAAGCTTCCACATGTTGTGTGTTCAGAGATGGTATTCTGCATTCTTTGAGTGGAACGAGTCGTTATTTGAGTTCCTGTTGCCTTCCCATCATCTCCAACCAATCTTCCCATTCTCCTCTGACCTCTCACATCAACACAACTGCTGCTCACTGGATATTTTCTCTTTTTGGGACTATTCTCTGTAAACCCTGGAGATGGTTGTGTGAAAATCAACAGTTTCTGAAATACTCAGACCAGCCCATCTGGTACCAACAACCATGCCAAAGTCACTTAAATCCCCTTTCTTCCCCATTCTGATGCTGGTTTGAACTTCAGCAAGTTGTCTTGACCACCTCTGCATGCCTATATGCATTGAGTTGCGACCGTGCGATTGGCTGATTAGCTATTTGTTATTTAACAAGCAATTGAACAGGTGCACCTAATCAAGTGGTCAGTGAGTATTCACCATCAGCTACTAGTCTTCAGCCTCGTAGATGAAAGACGAACAGAGATGTTAAAGGTCTAGACTTCTACAACCAGGTCATTAATGGATGGATCAGAGTCACAGGCTGCTGCTGGAAAAAGTGCTTCAGCTCCACCTAGTGGCAGTTTTGTGCTCTCAAAACAGCTTTTTCAGCTCTTGACTGTTAAATTTGTGCTCTACAAATGTTAAATCACAAACACTGAACACAGTTTACATGCGTGCAATACCCCTCCTCCCCCCTCAAGTTCTTTTATATATTTAGAACTGCAAGTCAAGATTACCAGCGAGATCCAGGACAGAGCAGGACGGACTGCCCAAAAATAAAATTAAAATAAAATTTAAAAAGATATATGGTGATGTCCAGCGAGCAAACCTAAGATGTCTGTATAAAGGTCTGAGGGTGAAATATAATTCAGTCAAGTCTCACATTGCCCTCCCCAAATAGAAACAGAGAATATTTGAATGAAGTAATTAATGGTCTCTTTTGTGCAACTGATTCTGCAGAGCCTGCCTAGGTAGTACCATGATGAGGGGTTGCTTCAGTTTTTCAGGTGTATGTTTAACAGTGTTGTACGTTCACAAAAAAACCTTACAAACAACAAAAAAAAAAAACAACAACAAAACATTTCAGCTCACAATGAGAATAAAATAATGAATGAGAAGTAGATTTGTTTCCCTCCATGATGACAAAAGCATAATCCTAATGACAGTTGTTTAAAGAGTAAAAGTACACGAGGCCTTTAACAAATACAGTCTTACTGCCGGGGTTTGTCTGGGGGAAGAAAAAACAACAACACATGAACAGGGAGCAACAGGCCTAATTTCAGTATCTTGCAAGCAGCACTTGAAGGCAGCATGAGTCCACCCTTGTGATTGTGTTTTTGATGTTTTTTTTTCTTCCCTGCTGAGATCCACCACCGTCTCCAGAGCGTCTGACCGCCGGTGGGCTGTGTCTGCTGGTGATAGGTGACAGAGGAGGGAGCTATGTCAATTGACATCGAATATAGCAATACCGGAAGTTGTTTGGCAGTGTCTCAAAAATAAAAGCACCGTAATACCGATCTGCTGGGAATAGATTAAATATAAGAAATGTCATATTTCACAGATTAGATTTTAAACAAGTGTCTATTAGGCCCTGAGATGTTGGTAAAAGTACAAGGAAAAAAATAACAGACTTTAACACATCTTAATCACTGCCTCCATTGCTCCGGTTTAAGGCATTAAACTAAGTATTCCTTGGAGTGTTACATAAACTTATATTGGTTGATTTGTTCTGTCTAACACCCTGTCATCTCACCCCATCCCTACCAGTTGAGTCAGAGGGCCACCATCCAAGTGTTTTTCTTTTTGTTTGTTTACTTGTTTGTTTTTTCAAGAAGAAATCCTGATAAAGATTCCACGGTTGGTTTTCTTGAAGGTGCTTATGCTAAAATAAAATTAAGTAAAATACCAGTTCATACCATACCACTTTTATTTATAAAGCTCTTTAAAAGCAGCCACAACAGACCAAATTTTCTCTACAGAAAAAACAACAACCATAAAATGCACAACTCACATATCCATCTATCCATCATTTATATCTGTTTATTCCTGATTTAGGGTCATGGGTGTCTGTTGGAGCACATCCCAGCCATCTCTGGGTAATAGGCAGGGGTACATTCTGGACAAATCGTCCAGAAATCAAAAAAGTATAAAAGACATAAAAATTAAAATAAGACATCTATAATAAGTTAAAAGATATCAAAATAAATTAATAAAACCTAGTTTAAAAAACAAAAACAAAAACAAAAAATATATAAAACTAAAATAAAAAAAAAAGATTTGAAAAAAAAAAAAAAAAAAAATCAACAATTTGCATGATGCAAAGGTGAAGAGGTCTTTCTTAAAACAAGACCAGTCTAATGTGCAGAGTAAAATCTAATCCAATCCAATCCAGACTTTTATTTTGAAAGTAGAACCGGAAGCGCCCGTCTGTCTGACACACCTGGTGAAGCAGTGGGAGCTCGCGCCTGTGGTTCAGACACTTGCTGAAGAGAAGGAGACACGCTCACGACTCACGTGCAGAAGTAAAATGCCGTTAAACAGTCGGACGTGGACAACGAGTCCGGCTCTGGTTGTGATCTAACATCAGTTTGTGACGAGAGGAGCCATGAAGAAACACCTGAGTCCGACCAAGCAGCAGCACCAGCCGCCGTCGCCCCCGGCGGCAGACGTCCCGGCTCCGGGCAGCGAGGTGACCGTCCAGCAACTCAACGAGCTCCTGTCGGACGAGAGCGGCTTGTACAACCTGCCGACACAACACTTCAATGAGGTCTTCCCCAGAATTTACATCGGCAACGCGTGAGTCATCTGCCCTTTAAAATACAGTTTCAACCTCGTGACTGTTTCGGACGCTGGCAGTTTATAATCTTTTCTTTTTAAATAGATATAATTTTATCATTAATTTTTCCACGTACGTGACAATGACAGAGTCTAACGGGGAGGGTTTGTTGTTTTGGCGCCTCCGCTGTCATCAGGGAAGAAGAGGCGACAGCCTGTTGTTGTCAGCGGTTGTCCTCCAAATAACAGCCGCTACCAGCAGACAGGCAGGTGGACGTCATTGTTGTTGTTATTATTATTGTTGTTGTTGTACACGAACACAACAATAGCCTGACAATCACCAGCGGTGTTATCAGTAGTAATGCTGTCAAAGATAAGCCCGGATTGAGACGTGAAAGCGTCTTGTTGTGTGTCACCGCCGGTAATCACGTCTTCATCAGACCGCTCCCCTCTCCCACCAGCTGGGCTGCAGGGACACAAACGGCCTCATCTTCATCGTCAGCACAGAAAATCCACTATAATAACAAACGGCAGCCTCCACGCAGAACAAAGAGAAGCGACCAGATGTGCGTTTCTGTAGTCATCAGAAGAAACGGCGGCTTCGTTCCTTTAAAGAAGTTGGCCCTAAAGCAGCAAACACGTTCATGACTTTTTGAGCTTACTGAGAGGCTCCCTGAAACTGACAAACAAAATAGAAATAATCTGGTAATAGTTTCATTAAAACCTTCATGTTTTTTTTTGTCATCTTTTGTCTCATTTCTCAGTATTTTTCTCGTGAGAATAAAATCTCGACGACGTATTTATGAGGGTCTGAAATGACGTAAGCTGAGTTTAAACATTTTTGAGATTCATTGAGACTCAGATCAGGTTCGATTTATCCAGCTTCACCCTTACCTAAGAAGAAGCTAGCACAAATCTGTGAAGACAGTTTCCAATAAGGCACACTCAGCAGGAGCAGAGGGCTGAATTTGAATCCACTGGCTGGTTCCTCACATCTCAATTTCTGTGCGTAGCTGTGAAGAAACAGTTGAAAAATAAATTGTGGTCTAAAAATATTTAATTAAAAGCTTAGAATTTCTATTTTTCAACTTTTCATGAATAGTTTATAACATTTCTGACTTAAACGACGGACCTCAGTGACAGAACGTTGGGCTTATGTCATTATTTCCATTACGATTACGCAGAAGACGACTTATTTTTCCACCTGTGACGGACTGGTGGTATTTTTTACTAATTTTTATCAGCGCCAATAGTCTTCAGTTCTTTGATTGGCTCATTTTCACATCAGCTGCCGTGAAGTTCAAACACAAAACTGTTACAAAACTGTGTCAAGTTCTTACAGACTGTAAAAAACAATGTGCATACATACTTATTTACATAAAAGGCTGAACCATAAATCCACAGTTGTTGGATCACTGAACATGCTGACATATTAAGAATTTACTACCCAGTAGTCCAGTAAAACCAGTTCTGGTACCTAATGCACAGATTGTGTTTAAAACGTAAACTTATTATTATTATTTTTTTGCATAAAGGACATAAACATATGTACAGTCCATCTGGAAGGAAAAATCAGGGACTCAATGCTGATAACATTAATGCATTTACTTATTTAATGCTCAGTGAGACACATGTTTTATAACTGATGGATGCAAACACCCTAACTATAGATTAGAGATGTACTGCAACTTTAAATATAGATATAGAAATGATATAAATCTATGTATGTACATGTGCATACATATATATATATATTTCTGTATATAATATATACATTTTTAAATATACTGTATAGTTTTATTTACATACATTGTGCAGATCTATGGATGCTGTTTGGGTTTATTTATGTCGCTCTGCTTTGTGATTGTGTGAATAATTATCTTATCTAATCTCATCTTCCCTCATCTTATCTTATCTTATCAGCTCATTATAACAGACTGAACCGTTACTGACATGGACAGATGTGGTTGTGAACATTTAACTTTACGTTTAAATGTATACCCATACGTTACGGTACAGAGTTGGCCCAGATGTTGTCCAGATTCTAGAGCTGAGGAGCTGATGTGAAGACGTCCCAACTGACAATAACATCATATCGGCTTAAGTAACTCTGTTGCATAGACGTTGTTTTTTTTATATGCTGGATGGCCAATCTGCCGCTGTAATTGGTGGAGAGTAATATACCATGAACTTTGATGCATTTTTTCTTCTTCACGGCAAGCAGTGAAATCACCTGAGGTAAGGACGCTCTTACAATTTCATTAACCGTAGGCCTTACAGGGACATTTTGTTACTTTTAGTCTAATATCAGACAGAGGTTCACCTGTAAAAGGCATTTTGGATCATTTTGGTGGGCGCTGCATGTAAAAGGTTGAATAGTCTCATTATTTTACGCATCGTAGCCATTTACATCCCTGATTCTGTTTTTCATGTGATCTTTTGTAGTAAATTACACAAATTTAGCAGATGCTTTTTTTTTCAGAGACTCTTCAGTTTATCAGGACTAACTAGCTGTTTAATAATTACATTCAGATCTTTTTTGTTTGTTTGCTTCATTTTAAAAATACAGAATAAGGTACGTGCCAAGTTGAACAATTGCCCGGGTCAAAATTTAGACTTAAGCCTGGTTCACACTGTACGATCTTTACAGTCTAATAAGATTAATTCAAGTCACACTGTACGCTGTAAAATAGTGCCCTGTTAGCTCTGGACTAGTATCCCCTGGGGAACTCTGATAATCTGTGATAACTGCGTGGACGTCTGTGATATTAATCCAGTGAGAATGTGGCATGTCTGTGATTTCTAAAGTAAAAATTCTACTGCAAATTACGGACCCCATTTCATTCAATGCAGCTCATGGTCTATTTAATCCTGTGCAAATGCACATCTAATTCAGAAATTTGTAGGCGGGAGTTTTATTGTGAAAATCTTCTGGCCACCTTTACTGCTCCAAACCTGGCAGATGCAGGTGCTCTAATGATATCCTACAGTTGTGTTGTATTATATCCACCACACGTAGAAATTAGTCAGCATTCAGAAGATCACTTGTCTCTCACTGTTACCATGGCAACTTCAGTGTTTTCCCCAGTGCAGTCAGTATTTCCTTATAACTGTGCACATACAAGCCAAGGATTCATATAAGGATCCAGAGTTTTAGTTGATTAAATGCTAATTGTTTAATAAAACACAAGTCCTTGACCACACACGAACATCTGTGAATTTTAGTAAAATGCAAACTTTAAAAAAAAAAAAAGAAAAAAAAAAATCTCATCTGAATGCGCTGATTGAAACACCGACATCAGGGTGTAACTTGTGAATTACTGCAAGTCCTCAGGTAGTTCTAGTGCTGTGTGAACGGGACATTCATTTACATTTTGTAGCAATGACTTAATTACTGATCATAGGAAATAATAAGACGATACTGCGATAAAGGTGTTTGAGTTGCTTTGATGATGGTCATTCTGGTTTTACAAGTTAAAGAACAGACTTTGATTACCAGCAGGTTCTTTACATCACGACACCTTATGTCTGAAGCTCCTTTCAGAATGTAGAACGACTGCAAACGTGAGTTTGTTTGCGATCATATACCGCTGTGGGTTTTGTTTCCAATACCTTTTTTTTCTTCAAAATATTTTTTTCACCACCACACTTCCTGAAAGACGGGATGTTTCAGGATGTTAGATTGTCTTCAAGGTGCAAATCTGATCAAAATACTTCACATTGTTTTTAAAGCATTTATTGTTTACTTCAAATATAAAGGGTACTAGGTTGACATTCACATTCTAGTTCAAAGTATTAATGAAAGCCTTCCTGGGGTACATTTTGGAGCACAGTTTTCTATCGCAAACTTTAAATAGAATTCCAGTTTTTTCAGGGTTAAATGTTCATTTTTTTCCCTTCACAATTAAATCATCATAAATGACTTTATCTTTATTTATTTTTTTAAAACCAGACCTGGCCAGGGTACATGCAGATGTCTCATCTCATTTTAACAGTAATATAAAACGCCCCACAGGAAAAAGAAATGTGACTGGAGTCTTCAGGCCTGCAGTCTGAACAGAACATAACGGACCCCATCCAGAGGCTGGAAACTGTTATGCTAAAATACTTTAACATTATGTCATGGCATCTTTAGCTAGATGAACCCCGTCTTCCAACTACGCTCATTTCTTGCTCTAAAACAGTTCACACTGGCTATATTCACTTCTTACTTACCATCTCAATTTTGAAGTGTCGTTGAAACACAGAGAATAGACAAGAAGCTGTGACAGATATATTTGATGTAGCTGTCGTTTATTGTACAACTTTAATGTCATTTACATGTCCTTGAAGCAGAGAACAGATCCAGGGAGCCTCGAGGAGCTTGTTCCTATGCAGTCCGTCATGTGGTTTCCATCTCTGCCAGCAGAGTGCTGAAGGAGAGTTAAAAGGACAGAATACAACTATATTCCTGTAATAAAAAGAAAATCCCTATATGAATGTGCCAATTTGCCAGGCACAAGTCTGCAAACAAAGTCCTGGCAATCCTGAGCTCAGTTGAAGCTCATCAGGCGAGATTGCTGGTTTGAAAGAGTGACTCTGATGTGCTTCCAGCTGTATGATTTCCCTTGAGGATGAATATTTGATGTATGATCAAGAAGTTATGTTCACTGATTATGTAGAACAGAGTTTTCCGTAATTGCTGAATATTCTCCTCAAAGCCAGCTTGTGGGAAAGTAATCAGTGAGCTGCTTTATTTGCATCGCAGTCCTAACAGGTGGGAAGCACATTGTAATGTAATGTGATATTGCAGATGAATCAGGCAGGGAGAGGCGATATTGATTGTTTATTAGGGGCTGTGCCTCGTCTCCAGCGCTGGGACCCGCTAAGCCCCTCTGCAGTGCTGATGCACCTTGTTAGTAGCACCCCGGTGCAAATCACATTGTGTAGTTTGCGTGGAAAAATCAGATAACCACGTTTGCAGAGACCAGAACAATGCTACTACACATATGATGCACTAAACAGACTTTTACAGTCCGTGACCAAAATAAGGGGAAAAAAAAAGATATGTCCTGGAAAATACTCATTATAACAGGGTCCACCAGGAATTTGTCCTATTAAGTATTTTTAGGCTGCAATATAAACCTTGACTGCAGAGAACTATATACCAGCATTTCCCCTCCCCTCATGTTATGACATGATAAAGATTTTTTTCTTCTTCTTTCAAGTTCAGCTCAGTCTTCAGGAGATATCAGCCAACAGTATCTAATGATGTGACACAAACTCCCGTATTCTTATAACTTTCACGCGTAAATACGTGCAACTGTGTTCAAACATGTGGGTGGCGAATTAAAGGACGGCACCATGTGCAAATGTAGGAATTCAGATGTGACTGTACAAAAATTAGTAGAGTTTACAGAAATAGGCAAAAATGATGCAAGTTATATCTACTAGCAGTAAGTAATACATGAACTACATTTGGGAAAGCTAATTCTGCAATTTGGTGTTTTTATACTTATACGGGCCATTTCTCTGATTCCTTAAAACCTTTTATAAAATTATGCTCAACAGATTATAAGAGAGCAATTTTCCACTGAAAAATCTTTTTTTTCCTTCTTTTTCTTCTCGCTGGTCAGTGATCATTTGTTGAAGTTGGGCACAAAGTGGTGATCCAAGACTGATGCGCACTGGGAAAGACTAAAAAAACCTGCTGTAAAGTGAATACCAAACAGAGCAGAATGTGTGCTGCATACGGGTCTTCCAGCCGCCATTCGTACGAATTATACCACCGTAAAAGCAGCTGCCTCACATTGCAGCGTAACGGGGAGAATACTTGTACCTAAAATGTAAAACCACGTGCGATTTTAGTCAGCATGGATGTGGAAATGATGTAATAACTATTTTTTGCAGACACCAGGTCATGTTTTGCATCGTGCCTGCTGGTTAGAAATACAGTATGCTAAGGATCAAATTTAAGACTGGTTTCTGCGGCATATAGAAGATTTTTCGGGGAATTTTTCACATAGTAAATTGCGAAAACTACATTTTAGTAAACGCAATACGTACTCGTAGTATAGTTTTGAAAATGGCCTCAGCCCTTAGTGAATAAACCTTTTTATACCCAATCCTGAAACTGTCAACGGTTCATTTACTGGTTCTATGATCTTCCAGAACAGTTTTACTTATATTTTTGTATTTCTTTACATATGCAGTGTTGCTGGTTAAATTTTCTAGATAAAGGGAAGTTAGTCAGTGAAGTTAAGTATTTTACAAATTTAGGTCCATGTACAGACCCAGGTTTGAGTCCTCGCCTGAGTCCCTTTGCTGCTGTCCTGAAGACTACTTAGAGCCACAAAATCTAAAAAAAAAACTAAAAAAAACTAATCTGAACTAAACATTGTACAGCAAAAAAAAAAAAAAGACATTAACATTGACTGTCCAAAACTAACTAACTGTACTAGACTGTACTAGTTTAAAGGCTTTCTCTCTGTGATATATGTATATGTATGTATGTATGTATGTATGTATGTATGTGTGTATATATATATATATATATATATATGTATGTGTGTGTATATACATATATATATACACACACACACACATATACATACATGTATACATATACATATATCACAG
>JBAMYA010011601.1:0-17496 GCA_037176975.1 Arrhamphus sclerolepis | reverse complement strand
ATATATATATACACACACACACACATACAGACATTACGTATGTATGTTACGTATAGGTGGTGCCAAATAGAAACAGCTGGAGGAATAACAAGCCACTAATCACATTCATTGGCAAGAGGTCATTGACGCGCTTTGGTTTAAAAAGGGTATCTTCCAGAAGTAAAGATGGGAAGAGTTTTCTTAGTCTTTGAAAAGCTGCGTCTACTATTTCTGAAATAGTCAAGAAAAAAAAAGTTCCTCAGTTTAAGAAGACTTTGAATATCTCATCGCCTGCAGTACTCAAGAACATTAAAAGATCCTGAGAATCAAAAGAAATCTCTGTGTGTACGGGAAAAGGCTAAAAGGCAGTGCATAAAAAAACAGACATGCTGCTGTAAAGGACGATTACAGGTTTCTTTTCCTACATGAAATGGGCAACACAATGGTGGAACTTATGTTGTTTGACTCTAATATATATCATATTTAGTACATGCATTTCTGAGACCTATCGCCCCCACATTTGGTAAAGTGGATGTGTGTCTTCTGCCCCCCGGTGGATACTTCTGGTACTTAAAACATTCTGACTTATCAAAAATGAATGAATCCCAATAGTCCCCAACTTGTTGTGTCAATAAGTAGCAAACTCATATTTTGAAGACTTTATAGTGAGTTTTATTTTTTATATATTTGCACATATTTAAAAATGAGCACTTTCTCTGATAAATCTACTTATAATAACTTAATCTTTTGCATTTTAGTTTCTTGTAATGTTTGTATCAAATTTGATACAGCAGGTACGAGGGGTAATTTTAGATTTTGAACCTTCTTTTTAAGCCTTTAACTGTCATTTTACTTTGCCTCTTGGAGCAATATACATCATGTCTACCATGGTGCATAGTGCATACAATGTTCTGATGAATCAGCTTACAGTTTCATCAAACACATTCATCATACAAATTACAGATAAAAAAAGGTGATGTTTAGAACAAATAATTGGACTTAAAATTTATAGACATACACAAGAAGAGAAGAGGAGGAAAACACATATAGCTGCTAAATGTGATAGCATTGAGCAGACAAAGAAGGTCTAACAGGGACACAGGCTAACAACAAAGAAACAACCAAATCACCAAGGAAAAGGAGACAAGGAGGGCGTACAGGTGTAGAAAAGTAGAATTTGAACCTTCAAACGTTTCAAGCAGTGTGTTACTGATGAAAGGTTACAACTAGTTGCAGACCAAACAAACATGTTAAGTGTCAAAAGTTAAACTGTAGCAGAAAATGTGTTTAAAGAAGTAAACCTTTCAAATACAGTTGAACTACAATGAGCCACAAAGAGTCACTGTTACATTTATTTGTCTGTTTCCATAATAAGGCAGTGGATGAAGCTGGCATACGGCTGCCCCGGCCCCTGGGGGATATAATGGACCGGTGGATCCTACAGATGGGGTTCCCATTGATCACCATCGACACCCAGACAGGAAATATCACCCAGAAACACTTCTTATTTGATCCAGAATCTGTGGTGACCAGACCATCTGAATTCAAGTAGGGTCTGGTTTCTAATGGACCACTGGCCCACCTGCTCAACATACACAATATCAATTATATCAGACTAAACTAGACCATTCTTCTTCTGCATTTTTTATTCACATTTATGTGTGGCTGGATGGACGTGGTTCAAGCTATGAGTGGTTTGTCCCCATTACCTGGATTAAGACTGGTGGAGCTGTACAACGATACTGGCTTCTCAGCAAAGAAGGTACGACAGTCACAGAAAAAAGAAAGTACAACCTCTTTTATCAGTGAGGTCTTATGCATCAGGACATATTTACAAAGATATGGCCCTTTTCAGCTCTGTAAATCAGATTAATACAATATAACGTTAACATTCGACCCAGTACTGAGTGACGAAGGGAGGCAGAGGAAGACGGCTAACATCTTTGGCGTGTCGTGACAGGCTGTGTCTGTCGTCGTTAGGCAGGCTTGTAATGCGATCACCGTTCACGTGGATCCCAAGTACATCGAGCTGCCTTTCACGGAGCCCGAGCTTTCAACACCCCCATGGTATGCCACAGTGTTGGGAGCGGTCGACGGCACCCACATCGAATTGAAGCGGGAACACACCACAAATAGAAAAGGGGAGACATTCCCTCAACGTAAAGGTGGTCTGTGACTTCGAGCATACATTCATGGATGTTGTGATAAAGTGGCCAGGGAGTGTACCCAACGCATGGATCCTCACAAATTCGAAACTCAACAGTCATTTCAAGACTGGGAATGCTCCCCCTCTCAGGAAGCAAAGGACATCCCCGTTTTTCCGCTTGGCAACCCAACGTATCCTCCCCTACCGTACCTTATGAAAGAGTAGGCACTCCAACGGTGGCTTTACTCACCAATATTTGCAATATTTGGGATTGTGTCTGTGCAGGGCATGCATGGATATCGAGTGTGCTTTTGGTTCCCTGAAGACACAATTTGCTGCACTGAAAAAGCTTAAGGACATTAACCTGAATGACCTTCCCCACGTCATTTATGCTTGCTTTGTTCTCCACAATTTTTGTGAGGCCAGTCGAGACACTGTTGATGATCAGGCAGCAGTACAAAGTTGATAAAGACCTGCAGCCTATAACACAAAACAACAACTACCTCACTGACTGGAATGAGGGGGAGGGAAAGTGAGGCAGGAGAGTGGTTACAGATTCTAGATCCTTAACTACAGCCTGGCCAACATGACTTAAATACCAGTTTTGTGCATTGTCCACATACAACCTGTACAGTATAATTCTACAGTTTAGGTGAGTGAAAATAAACAAATGGCAAAGGCTGCTCCTGGGAAAGAGAAGTGACTACAGTGTTGAAGTAGAAATCCTGCTTGTGCACAGAATATTTACAGTCTCCATGGTAACTTATCCAATCCCGCTTTCATGGAGGATAAGTTTAGTCAGGATAACTGGCTTAATCCCTTACTTTGATTTTGTGCAACAGGCTTCTGAAAAGAGTCTTCTTAAACTTTTGATACTTAAAATTAAAAAAAAAAAAAAAAAAAATTATTTATTTATTAACTTTTATTTAACCAGGAAATAATCTCTTTGGCAAGGGGTCCTGGCCAAGAGGGGAGCACAATAGGTCCACATAAAGTGCATATAATAACAAAACAAACGTAAAACATTTAAAACATTTTGGTAAATCACCACATTACATTATAATCACCAACTGTGTCCGGTAAGAGGACATGTGCATACATTAGTCAAAAAAATCCTTGATCCTAGCTTTAAAATCTTCTATATTTGGGAGGTAATCCAATTTAAGAAAAGAATAGAAAGAATAGAATTTATAGTATTCTATCCTTATACAATGAAACACTGTGTAAAAAGCTGCCATGCTTCTCCGTCTGCATTCAAACAGCTACAAATACAGACATGGTTCTTGGTTCTGAGTGGCTGGTGGCCAACATAAACATGACAGGTTTCTATCGAGTCAACTATGATGCCGAAAACTGGGAGCGACTCCTCGCCAAACTGAGCTCAAAACATCAGGTACAACACCTGCAATATCTCTGCAACATTTCAGAATGACGTCAGCTAATCTCCTGTTTTATCATCGACTGTTCAGGATATTCCTTTGATCAGTCGTGTTCAGATTATTGATGATGCATTCAATCTTGCAAGGTGAGACTATTTTGCAAAACATTGTTGCCAAATTCTTAAAAAATACAAAAAAGAGGGAGAAGAAGAAGAAGAAAACAACTGCAGCTTGACCAATGTGTGAATTGTTTTCAGAGCAAAGCTCCTGAACACAACTCTGGCTCTGAGGACAACCAAGTTCCTCATTAAAGAAGTTGAGTACATGCCCTGGAAGACGGCTATTCAGAATCTGGAGTACTTCTTCCACATGTTTCAGCGCAGTGAAGTCTACGGACCCATGCAGGTTGGTAGAGAATAAGTGTGTGATGAATAAGTGTGTTAGAATGCTGTTTCTGAAATTACATTGGGAACAAAAAACTTTCTAGTGCACAGCAAAAATGTAACTCTTGCATTTCTGCTGGACAGAGACATTTCATCTTCATCTTTCAGGCTTATTTAAAAAAACAGGTCACGCCCCTTTTTCAACGCCTCAGAGATCTCACTCTCAACTGGACAAAGATCCCAGAAAAACACACTGATCAGTAAGAATTTTGAAAAATTTTGCCTTTTAAAAATAATGTCCACTTTGCCCTTTTGAAACCATGTGTGCTGTGTCATTTCAAAATGACAAATGTGACAAGAAAACAAGAAAAGTTCATTTTTATTTTAACTTTCATGTGACTGACAAGTGCCGTTACTCTCAGTCATAGTAAGACATATGCTGACACATTAATAGACTGTAGAGTGGATTAAACTTTGACACTCATAAGAATAATGTGGGATTAGCAAATAATATGCCCATCTTCTTTCCTTTTCTATTTTGACAATCTTTTTTTTTTTTTAAATGAATGTGCATTTAGCCTCACCACTAAACTATTAAGCTATTGAGGAATTATATAATTTATCATCAGGTGTCGAATAATTTCTGATTAACCATTAAACATTACTTTCCTTTACAACTAAACAATTAATTGATTAGTTACTTCTTTTTGGATGACTCGACATTAACTAAGCTTCACTTTTCTTAAAATCCATTTCACAGCTTGATACTTTAATGGCTGATTAGTGTTTAGTTCATATTTGTTTCCTGTCAGCTATCCCAATGATTCCTTATTAGTTACTCTTCATTTTGAGTAGTTGACCATTACTTGAGCTTTCCTTAAAAATGGTGCGTTAGAGGCAGTTTCTTGGATATGTCTCCTGTATTAGACTGCTTGCTTATTGGCAGCGTTCTTCTGATCCTTGTGTCATCCCTGCCCAGGTACAATCAGGTGAATGCAATATCGTTGGCCTGCAAAGTGGAAGTAAAAGGCTGCAAAGAGCTGACTACTGGCTGGTTCAAGGAGTGGATGAAAAACCCGTCTACCAACAAGTAAAGTCTTGTTGAGTACAGTAGCTGTTTCCTTTTATTAACTCATGACCACACATTGCCTTAACACTCTCCTGTCTTCATAAATTCTTCTAGCATCAGTCCTAACCTGAGGTCAACAGTGTACTGCAACGCCATTGCAGCAGGAGGAGTGGCTGAGTGGGAATTTGCTTGGACCATGTATAAGAACTCTACCGTTCCCTCAGAAGCTCATAAACTACTCCACGCTCTGTCCTGCACCCAACAGCCCTGGCTGCTGAACAGGTCAGTCACAGTTTCAATCTATAGTTCCTCTCCTTGTTTTAATTACACAGTTGATTACAACTCATCTGTGCATTTCCAGGTATTTCCAGTACTGTCTGCTCTCAGAGAAGGTCGAATATAATTATATAAATTCCATCATTGCTTCCATTGCTGAAAACCCCATAGGCCAGCCTCTAGTTTGGGACTTCGTCAGAGCCAACTGGGCCTTTGTCAAAATGTGAGTTGTCCCTTGATTTGGACACTATGGAGTCAACCATCGCGAAAACAGATTACCATGCAACTTCACTTGTCCACCCCATAACTGTCAGCTAAGTGATCAGTCTTTTCTTTTCCTGTTTCCTCAGTTATGCTGAAACAATCACTAATGGACTTTCCAAACATTTCTCCACTGAGTTTGAGTACAAACAGGTACAATTCCCACCAGTCTCCGCAATTACTGATGAAATGATCAGCACTTGCCTTGAAACGGAGCTCCTTGTGTGTCTCCGTGAATGATAGAACTAATTCCACTGATTTCTTTTTCACCTTCCTCTCTAGCTGCTGCAGCTCAAAGAAGAAAAAAGAGGGCAGCAGGGCTTTGCAGACACATTTCTTGAAGAGGCGTTGCAGAGAACTGAGGCTAACATGAACTGGGTGTCCCAGAACAAGAAACAGGTGCTTGACTGGTTCACCAGTGAAGCTTCTTAAGTTTAGACTCTCGGCATACTTTCCTAAAAGGCATTACTATAGCTCAATGTCGTAATATGTTGAGTATATTTTCAACGTGGTGGATATATTTTTAACTTTTAAAGTGTTTTCATAAAATCCTTTGTCATTTTTTAAGGTTTCATACCTCTATCTTGAGGAAAATGCACTTTATATATTGCATGAACAACACAAACAATTATGTGTGCAGCTCAAATAAGCAAATGAATAAAACAAACAACAAGAAGTGTTTAAGCTTTGGTGTAGTGAGAGTTTGGTGACTCCTTCTAATAAGATTCCATGTTTCATGTTTCCTCCAGTGAGAAAAACTTTGATGACATTTTCATTCCAAAGAAAGTTACACAAATAAACGCTTTTTTCTTCAATTCTGGAAAGTTGTGACATTGTTAAAAATACAAATCAAAGCAGAATACAATGAATTGTAAATCTCATAAACTCTTATTTTAGTTCCTATATAACACAAAGAACTGAAGTGTTTAAGCTGAGGCATTTGATCATTTCATGGAAATTATTAACTCATTTTGACTTTGATGGCAGCAAAACATCTCAAAAAAGTTGGAACAGGTTGCTGTTTATTGTTGTGCAGCATCCCTCCTCCTTCTTCTTCTTCTTCTTTTTTTTTTTTAAACAACTGTCTGTAAAGTTCTAGGAAGTGAGAAGACCAGATGCTGGAGTTTTAGGAGAGGAACGATGTCTCATTCTATGTCTGATGCAGAATTCTAGCTGCTCAACACTCCTGGGCCTTCCTTGCCAGATTTTTCATTTTATGATGTGTAATGCTTTCTGTTGGTGAAAGGTCTGGACTGCATGCAGGCCAGTTCAGCACCCAGAATATTCTCCTGTGATGCCATGCAGCTGTGGTGGATGCAGCGTTGTCTTGCTGAAATATCCACGACCCTTCCTTGAAAGAGACCTGTGTATATGATTCAGCGCTGATGTTTGTGTTTCCAGATGTGGAAGGCAGCATTCCCGCGGGGGTACATCAGTGCCCCTCCGGTTATGTATAACAAGCCAAATGAGGATTGTACGGTGAACTGTGTGCACAGACAATGATTTCTGAAGTGTTCTTGAGTCCATGAAGGGACGTCCAGTAGAGAATAATTTTTTTGTGATCCAATTTTTATTTTATCTTTCTGTAAAGTGAACGATAGGTAAACATTTACACATTACAAAAGAGAATATGGAACATGAATTTACTTACCTGTACCCATGTTAATATGAGAAAAGCACTCGGAGAGCGCAGACCTCCACCAAGCAGTATTACTCCAACATTTGTTTTATCATATTGGATTCCTTGACCAAGTAAACATACACTTAGCAATTGGAATTGCATTGATATCATTATTAGTTCAATAGATATTTGTGAAAATGAACATTTCTGTAATGGCGGTTTTCTTCTGGATCCAGCTCCATAACTAGTGAGGATACGTCAAATCCGTTGACATCTTTTTCAGTAGACTTTCAGTTACAATATGGTGCTCGTTGCATGTCTTTATCACGATTTCTTACGTCACAGTGTTGAAAATTATGATAACCCCCGACTTTTTTTTCAAGTTCTGGATCTTTAGTATCCAGAATATTCCAGGATCCGGATCATACTTTTACACATTATTGATACTGTCAGGACCATGTCCCGTACTTTTCTTCCAAGCATTCAGAGCATTTATTGTGGAGACATATACACATATCCTGAAAATGGCCCTATCTCGCAATCATAAAGATTCCTGGATCCAGACAGTGATCTGGATCACCTCCAAAATTTAATCATTTGTTCGCTGTCCCAATTTGGACATATCCTGAAATGTTTATGAAAATCTGTCCATACCTTTTTGAGTTATGTTGCAAACAAACAAACACAAACAAACAGACAGACAAACCAATGGAATAAATAAAATAATAAATAAAACAATACAAAAAAACCTGAATCACACCCCTTAATAAGACCACCTGCCCCCTGGATCCAAGAACTTCAGAACCCCTTCACATACCTGAAATTCACGGAGAATAGCTAGTAGCAAACTCCATGCCTGCACTGTCGATTCTTTGGCTCTGTGAACTCTAGCTATTGACATTTCTAAATAAACAATGTCCAAATATGCCAGAATTCATGCTCAGAAAGAAAGTGAATGTGGAGGTTTCCAAAGTGTTGCAACTAGTCTTTTTTGAGGCCATAAGTCTTACCAGCAGTGCTCTTCTTGGGTCTGGTGTCAAATCCAAATCATTCAGTGTGGCAGGTGAGCAGAGCAATCCAATCCTAAGCATCTTAGACAAATTAAGGGTAACCATCTTCGAAATTCAGACACTGAGGTGCACCCCCAAAACATATGAAAAAAAAAAGCCAATATCTCTAGAAGAACAGAAAGTACATATAAGATCATTAATAACCTTCATCAAAGGAAGATTTCTAGGAGTTAAATATACCCTATGTTTAAAATTGTAATGTATTTGTTAATTTCTAGATGCTAAACACGCATTAGCCCACACCTTGTCCCATTCAAATGAAGTCCCATATGTGGACTGTCTCTCCTTCAGATCATATCTGATGCCAGAGGTTGGTATGTGTGCTGTAACAAAAACCGAATCTTGAAACAAAACCAGTTGTACCTTTAACAGAATAGTACAATGTATGAAGTGGTTGTATTGTCAGAGGGAACACCACTATCTTTTAAAGATTATCTTAATAGCAAATAAAAGATGATGGAGGGAACTGGTATATTAAACTTAGTACATATCTCCTGAACAGTAAGTAACCCTCCGTCTTCATAAATGTCAGTAAGCATGTGAATATTTTTTTCTTTCCCAGCTAGGAAAATGAATAAAATGACCACCAATCAACGGTTTATCATTGTTTAATAATGCAGACCCCACCCAGTAGAGCAACCAGCTACTTTCTCATCCAGTAAAGAATCCTGGACGTTTTTAATGCAGTGCTGCCTGATCAGCAACGTCCAGCTCTGACCATCAGCCTTGATCCTTGTGCATAGAGATTTTGAGATGTTCAGCGATGCAGCAACATCCTCAGGTTCAGACTGGTGAACCTCTGCCCATCTTTACATCTGCTTCATACCCATTCATGTTACTGACCTGTTGCTGATTAATTTGATTAGTTGTCAAATGCTTTTTCATTTGCTTTCTGATTTGCACCAGTTACTGTTTTTTAACCTGTTGTTGTCCCTGTTCCAACTGTTTTGAAATGTGTTGCTGCCAAAAAAGTAAAAGAAGCTGCTATTTTCCAAAACATGGTAAATTGTCTCAGTTTCAACATGTGATATGCTCTTTATGTTGTATTTGAAGTATGCTAGAGATTTGAAAGTAACTGCATTCTGAATTATTGTTACATTTTATGCAACAACAACCACTATCACCTGAGAGACTGTCTTTGCCATCACTGAAATGAGATCAGTGCATCAGTGCAGTTTTAAGGTCTTACCCACAGAAATATACACTTGCATTGTTATGATTTGCTATCAAATGCTAATTTGCATAGCTGAATAAATCTTCCCTGTTAACTGTTAAATAGTTTTTGCCTTTTATGTATAATTTATATGAGGTGTGTCATTACTCTGGCTTCCTTAAGCCTGGATCAGCAGAGCACAAGAGCCCTCCCGGTCCTGCTATTCCTGCACTCTTTACACTCAGTAATGTGTGAAAGTACACACTTCATCTCAAAGATAAATCCTAACAGTGTCCACAGTATGAGATTTGCAGCTGCCCTTTACCTGGTGTAATGGACAGCAAGACAGGAGGCTAATACCTAAAAGAATCTCAGGGTTACAGAGCATGTGGGAAACCTGTCAAGGATGTACTGGAATACTGTCAAATTTCAAGATACAACTTGTCTGCTCCCAGTTGATCCCCCACACTTTACCCTATGTAGGCTGGTGAATTCACCAGATTGGTTTCAATGTTCTTTATTCATTATTTATTATCAAGCTCTGTCGAGACTACAGGATGTAATAAAACAGCTTTGCTCTTTTTCACGAGTGATCATTATGTGGAAGATTTGAGTGCTTCGGTTTATAAATAATAATAGTGAAGATCTTTGGAAGATAAACTTTTTTTTAATTTAAATTGCAAAAACAGGGTGTATGCTGCTGGAAATACTAAAATAAAAGTGACATAACAATTAGTTTGGCAGCGTTATATTACCCATATTACTGGTGGGTCATTGTGACCAATAAATAATTGATAAGTAAGAGATATAGCACAATGCAAGGGTCAGGCTCATTTCACTTAATCCTTGGCTAAGTAGTCATTGTCCTTTTTTAAGACTTTGAAACCTTCAGTTGTGTTTACACAGGATTAAAAAAGTGCCACCTGACAGCCTCTTATTCAGCTGCCACCTCTCCCAGCGGGGGTCCTTCCTTTAAGTCTTTAAAAGGGATGTGTTCCCCATGCAGCACCTCATTATCCTGCTGACAGCTGCAGTGTTTGAGTAAAGGAGCGGAGGTCAAAAACTGAACATTCATGCATGCATGTGTGCATCTACACAGAAAAACACAACAACAAGCTTCTTTCTAAAATCATAAATAATGTTTATTCTGCTCAGAATATTAAAGTTTAATAAATACATAGCTGTATGTACAAAAAAGCAAGAAAAGATACAGAACATCATTTGTTCAAACTGAAATGGAGAAGTTTTGTCCATCATTTTTGTTGGAGGTCATTGCTGCAATTAAAATCAGTGAGTGGGTACCCGGCCGCCTCTTTCAACACTGTCCAGAGAAGAGGAAAGTTTGTGGTTGTTGCTGGAGCGTCCAGTACTGCTCACTGTTGAGGCAGAATTCACCAGAAACCTGGAAACAGAGAACAGATACCTTTAATGACAACATCCTGGAGGACCCTGGAGGAAAGAAATCTGCACGTTTGCATCTGAGGAGATCATGTTGAGCAGAGAGTATGAACTTACCTCATATGACTGCTGCAGAGACGACATCTGCTCCGTGCTCACAGTGTTGCAGCTTGATTGCTGTGGATTGGAGCTGACTGTTGGCTGATCCGGGAAGTGGCAGAGAGTTTGGACCTGTTCCACAAGCCTTGAGGATCTCCTCTGCTCCAGCGCCTCCTCACTGAGGCCCAGCTGAGCTGACAGGTAGGAGATGTATCGGATGGTGAGGCGCAGCGTCTCGATCTTGGTTAAGGTCGTTCCAGCTGGTGCCACAGAGGGTGGAAGGTATGTCCTGAGGTGATGCATGGCTTTGGTCAAATCCCTCATCCTCAGCTTCTCTCTCTCGCTGGCAGTCTGGCGTTTCTTTCCTGGATATCTGGACCTGGACTTCTTTGTGGTTGAGGTGCTTTCAGAGGACGATCTGGAGCAGGGTAGAGTCTCCGTCTGTTTGGTAGGATGAGGCTCCGCTGGGCTGCTGAAGAGGAAACTGTCCAAGACGTCTTGTTCATTTCCTGAAACTTGCAGGGAGGCAGGGGAGAAGCAGAAAGAGTCCACAGACGAGGTCGGAGACAGGCTGCTGGCTGCGCTGTAGTAACCAGGGTCAGAGACTGGATCAGGGGCCAGAGATTTGTCTAGCAGAGACTCACAATCAAAGAAAAAAGAGTTTTCCTGGAGCTGGAGAGGAGAACAGTCGGACATCTCCATGGCTGCTGCTGCGGTAGTTGTCTCTGGGTTCTGCGGCTGTAGGCTCCTCTCAGAGTGGTGGACTGTCACTGGCTTCCTTGTAAAATGAGCACAAGCTAATGTGAAGAGACAGGAAGGCTGCTCCATATATGTAGTGGGAGGTGCGAGGTTGCACCTCCGACAGTCACCTCTGGTCCTGAGAAGCTCTGGGAGTGGGAGCGACACCTAGGCCAGGGGGTCCCATGGGAAACCTGCAAGCTCCAAGTCAAGGTGTGACGTGGCAGCCTGCATGATTATTTTAAACCTGTACACATTCACACTTTAGGCTCCTGCAGCCTGGGAACATGACCCTGGCATGCATGTCAGGGGATGTACATGCACCAAAGTTCCAAGCACGGCACTCATACTGGAAACCAAATCAGTCATTTTTCATGATCGGAAACAGCTAAATGGCCCGTCAGCCCAGCTGAACATAAAAAAAGAAAATAATATGTGTATTGGTGGATACACTCCTGCCTCCAGTACCACTATTTTGAAAGGAATAAGCCCTGCAGATGTAAATTCTTGAATGCTACTTAGAGAGATGAAAAAAAAAAAAGGAAATGGCTGTATATTAGATGAGTGCAGTTGTCTTCCTCTCAGTCAGGCTGGAAGAAGTGTGCCGAGACAGCTGGAAGGTGCAAGGAGTTTCCTCCTTAGACTGTTTGGACAGCAGCAGGCCTCAGTGCTTGGGGAACCAGAATCACAAAAATGTGCTGCAACATCAGACCATTTCCCAGAAAATAAATCTAACACCCCAACAAGCAAAACACACGTCAAAAAGGTTTAACATCAACAAGCTGGAAATGGTTATTTTACCGTTCATATTGATTTTTTTATCCTTGGAACTTTAATCTTCCAAGTAGGGACGATCACATTTTTCTTAATACCTCTCAGATGTTCCTCTCTAACATCTACTTCCTGGGAGAAATATCAACCACTTACATATTCATACAGTTGCATGCCCGCTGATGTTCTTTTGTTTTTGTTTTGGTTTCCACCAGTATTGTGGAACTGGTTCCTGAGCAGCTTTCCCACAACTCACCGCGTCACATTTGTCTCCTGCTCCATGGCAGAGGTGAAGTCTACTTCACTAGGTGTGAACTGGTTTTACACAGCCTTCCAAACCCACAAAAACACAGTTCACACAGCTATAGTTTATATTATTCTGTTAAGTTAAGATTATGCTACCAATATTTATTTTTCATTTTATGTGTGTATATATTTATATTATTCTAATAGTTGTTTTCTGTCAATAGATAATTCCTACTTTTTCAGAAGCTGAGATGTGACGCATTATATAAAAGCTATAAAAATACAGTTGAATGTATTTAGCAAGCTTGACTCTAAGACTCACAGACGGATACATTTGATCCTCCTGTTTTAATATTTGATATAGATGCTATTTTTTCAGTGCAACAATTCAAAGACTCATGCACCTGATAAAATGTGAAATGTAGGAGTTATTTTCCAATCTAAACGTCAGCATAATTCCAGCTGTCAACTCTCGTCCTCCCTCCCAGGTGGAGGATCTTCCTTCTCTTAATCCACATTAGCTCTTACGGTGTTTACTCACATGTAATGAGTGAATAATCAGCGCTGCGCTGCTAACCCTTTCATCCTGAACTCTGTTAGCCCAGAGAGTTCATTAGCTTCACTGTGATGAAAGACTTAAGTATATTAAGCTTTGTGTTAGCTTGCCGCTTGCATATCAAATGAACGGCATGTATGTGGCAAACTAAACACACGGGCCTAATTCTCCCGCCTGATATGCAGATCCACACTCCTCGATGAATATTAAAGGCATCTCTGTTGGATCTGGCAAGTAATCAGGGCAGGAGGTGAGAGAAAGGGGGAAAGAGCAGGGAGGGATCACAGTCTAGACTTAGCGGTGCCAAGAATCTCCCTGTGTTTGCAGTGCTCTGTTAACAAAGGCACACTAAATAAACTAGATAACCTGTGGCAGCGGCCGATCTTTGCTCTGCAAACCTCAGAATTTACATACGCTTCAGAGATTACCACTCCGTTTCCAAAGAAGTTGGCACGCCGTGTGTCACGTGCATACAAAAAGAAAGCAATGATTTGCATCTAATGTAAACTCAGTATTTAATTTGAAATATTTAAATGGCAATATGATATATAATGATATATAGTCATTATTTTGAATGTGCTGCCAGCCAACCAAGGACAGGTAAAATATGCAATATGCAATATAGGTAAAATATGCAGGTAAAATATGCAATATTTGAAAACAAAAGCATCTCAGACCGGATAAGATTTATTGCAGCAGGAGGAGGGATCCGCTATTCCATCGTTGTGCTCTTTCTGTAAATTCAGAAATGTTGTACGGGAGCAAAGGCACCTCTGAGCTGCCCCTGGAGGTAGACGGTGTCAATACATGCAGGTTATGACTTTCTTTTACGAGAAAAATGCTGCTTTCAAGAGACAAGCTTATAAACTGTGACAACATGGAGGCTTTGCACCCTCCAGGTTGTGTCAGACTACTATTCCGGGTAATGACAACTATATTTTATTTATTATTAAACTCATATATAACCAGTAAGTAAACAGTCTTTGCCTAAGATAGGTCGCAGCTTAGGTCAACAGAAATAGATGTGCACGTAAATATCATTTTCCAAAGCTGTAAAACATCATAATTCAAAAGACAAATGCAAGGAAAAAGAAAAACACGTCAACTCTGAACTATTAAACCCGACACTCATTACCAACCAAGCTGGGGCAGAATAGTCAATAATGAGATATATGAGTAGACGTGTTTGCCTTATATCTTAAAAAAAAAAAGAAATAATAATAAATCTTCTTAGTGTGCTCCTCAAGATTTGGGTTTTTCCAAGCAGAAGGAGCAACACATTTAACTGTATTTTTTCTCAAGCTGGTGCAGGCAGTGGAGTGAGATAAAAAAGAATAATTCTTCAGAATACAGACCATAACTTCTCTTTTGGATGATGGTCTGTATAATAAGCCAGTGTTTGCTTGAGTCTCCAGAGGAACAAAGCGCCCCACCAGCCCAGCACACAGTTATCAACACATATTTGAAGTCACACGTTTTGGCTCTGTGCTGCCTCTATTCAGTTACTACGAAGCAGCAGAGATGAGTCAAAGTGGAACAATGACGGTGTCGTCTTTGCTGTAAGATAGCACAACGTCTTTGTGAAAAATGGTCAGTACTGAGCAGCTGTGCTCCTCAGGTCCTCAGGCAGACAGGCAGGATATACACGTGTCAGGCTTCACCACCGTCGTCCTTTGTCAGAGGCTTGATGTCACGTGCTGTCAAACTGAACTTTGGGTCGTAAATTGGGACGAGCTAAATTTTGAAGGGACGCCACTTGAAAATTAAATCCCCTGACTGACAAGTCTGATCTCGTGACTGGAGCTGTGATTCCAAACATCAGATCCATCCACCGCTGAGTGATAATGCATCACGTCCTTGTCAATCCTGTCTAATAGAGTCTGGCAATGTGATAAAAGGCTGCAGTTTACCGCCGTGGCTGATGGGTGTGAGACACCATAATGTGACATGACTGTCCATTTTTTTTTAGTAAGATTAACATTGATTTTTTTTTTTGCACACCATATTCAGTATTCATTTTTCTGCTTGTCATTCTACTTTTACAATTTGTTTACCACAGTAAACGAGTCAATCGATAAGACAGTAGTGCGTAATATTTCTAGGAGGACACATCTGATGAAGCTGAAACACGTCTGATACAAAATAAATGGGATGATTTGCACATGAGCTTCAAGAATGACTGGTGAATGTTGAAGTTTTAATCATCTTGACACCGTTCAGGCTGTGAAATGAATATAGACAGGCCTTGCTGCTTATTGTGAAACTGATATACTTCACACAAAACGCTCACCTCCTCCATGCATGGCCTTGCTTATATCAGCAAGACAATATTAACAATGCACAAATTCTTAAAAGCTTAAAGTGTTTCTTGATTTATAGGACAACTGATCTGATATATTTTAGCTTAGAATCAAATTTTAGCTTTTAGCTTAGAATCAAATCTACCTGAGTACAGTGAAATTGTGCTGTTTTTATCCACTAGGTGGCAGCACCAGTTGTAACGCATTGAGTTTTTTAGCAGATGTGGTCACTTCCAGTGAAGAGGCTTATTTCTTTTCTTTTCTTTTTTTTTTTTTTTTGAGTTTTTAAAACATAATTTATTGACACACATTAACATGTGAAACACATTGTTCAGCTTAACCAAGGAGCAGATTCAGTTTGGTGTTATTTTCCTTCTTATCTTTTACCCAGCACAAAATGTTCGTATGACACCACATGTTTTTAAAATCAACAAGAAGATGGAAGACTGATTCAACATGAGCGGAAGAACAAAACAGAGAAGAATGTTGACGTGCTGAGCCACATAAGAAATTCCAGGCTATGTTCCCTTCATTTCTACAAGGGAAGACTGGAATTGCCCATATCAGCAAAGCTTGTGAGTGATGCCCCCTTACACGTCATAATCAAACAGCAACACCCCCACTTCTGGGTTGAAGCTCATCCAGGAAGTACGTTTTGTTGTTGCAGTTCCTTGACTGACCACTAGGCAGTGGTTCCAAAACAGAGCAACTATCCATTGACTTCCATGTTAATATAGCCAACTTTGCAGCAGAAGCCTGAGTATTTACAGCCTGAGTCAAAAATCTTTATTTTAGTTCGTGACAATGTCAATTTCTTTATACCATACCTGATAAATTTATATTAAGCAATACAGCTGACCAATCAAATGCCAGGATATCATTTGATGTGCTTGACTGAAAGCTAGCCATTGGTGCTGCCATTGGCTTTGACAGCTCTGTCCCCCCTCTTTGCAACATGGCGCCGTGGTTCGAGGAAAAACGGACTTCAGATGATCTCTGTACAAATCTGTGGGTCATGTGACCGGATAGCTCACCACAGTAGGAGCAGTTTAATTTGATGTTGGCATATTATGTCATTTTTATTTATTTAGTTATTTATTCATTTTGTTTGAGTTTGAAGTCAGTTATTTTTTGACACATGGTGGCACAGGGTATAATTGGCATAGGAAAGAGGAACAGGTTGGCACAGGAAGGGGACGGGCATATACGTTTTCACCAAAGCTGAGACAAAAGAAAAACTGGTATGTTACAACTTTTCTGCAACACCTAAAGAAAATACAACTCAACCTGAAAGGATTGTCTCAACCTTCCATCTTTTGGGTGTGCGTAAAAGATCACTACAGCTCCTCCTGTGCACGTTGGGGCAAGAGTGGAAATTATGGATATGGAACTGTTAAAGAAGGTGAAAATTGCCACTACACAGTGGATGATCATAATCCTTGGTACTTGTGTAGCTGTGCTCAAACAAGCAATACAATACAAATGACCCTTGTTTTCAGTGATATTTGGTGATGTATTATGTAACTGCTGCCTGGCACTCAAAGATAGCAGGGATATGCCCCTGTAGACCCCTGTGGTTCTAGCTAGGAATAAGCAGGTTTGGATGGATGGATGGATGGATGGATGGATGGATGGATGGATGGATGACTGTTTACATCCTGGACAGCATCTTAACTTCTTGTCTTTGATGAGCCTGTGTGAATGATTCCTGCTTTTGTTCATATTTAAATAACCAGCATGAACTACAGGAGTTTTTGCAGGTGGTGACTTTTTTGACAGTTTTAAAATATTATTTTACTGACGGTTTTGGTGAAGCAAATGAGGGAGAATATGTCTAATGACGTCTAATGACACCGTACAGCCAGCAGAGGGAGCCTGCTTTATACCGAGCCCTGAGGAAAAATCAAAATTAACTGAAATAAATTACACTTTTTCGTCAATCCATACACCTAGAAACCACCAACCAGGCCAGAGATCTGGGTGTAGTGTTCGACTCAGACCTAAATCTGGAAAAACACATTAAGGTAATAACAAAGTCAGCCTACTATCAC
>JBAMYA010011540.1:0-71474 GCA_037176975.1 Arrhamphus sclerolepis | reverse complement strand
CATCCTGACTCTGTACCACTGTAACACAGAGCACATCAGAAACCACATTTACAATCATCATGACAGATGGAAGACTTCTCCTTCATACTGAGTCTTCAGGACTTAAATCTGACTAGTTTAAGAAGACAGTAGTTTTAGTCTTTTTAAGTTTTTTGTATTATTTTATTATTTTTGTTTTTGTCAGGAACTTGTAGTGCCAGTTTTAAGAATGAAGTTTATTCTGTAGACCAAGTCAGTGACATCAGGATGTCATTAAGATACAGTAAGTGTGGGTGGATGGTATCTTTGAGAGGAAAGATCTAGACTGAAGAGGTTAAACTACCAGAGGGCAACATAGCAGATGTTCAGGACAGCGACAAATATCTGAGGATCATTCAGGCAGATGGCAATCATGAGCAGGCAGCATGGAGGACAGCTACAGCCTGTGGAAGGTGAGGTAGGTCCTGAAGAGTCAACTGGATGTGAAAAGCAAGAGCCGGGCTATGGACACCTATGCTCTACCAGTAATTAGATACCCCACTAGCATAAATCAGCATGTATGTCAAATTCCCATGCAGTTTTGGTTTTAATGTTAAACGTGTTGTGTCACACCAGGTGTTAATGCAAAGAGAGTCCTGACATCAAAGCCAGAGCCTGGCACATGATTTGAGACAAAGCAACCTCAAAATGACTCCAACTCCCAGATGGTCCACATAAGCACTATGTAAGTTGGCGAGTGACCCATGCTCAGAAAGACATGCCTCCCAGCTGCCAATCAAGTGTCAGCATTCGTCACAGTGTTTGTTAGACGGAGTTAGACAGACGCTAACTCTAAGATGAAGCTATCTAACATACATTATCACCATGAAAATCTTGGCAGAGCAAGCGTCTCGTTGCCGATTCTTCTTTCATCAGCTGTTCAACACACACACACACACACACACACACACACACAGTACATGTGCACTGCTCCAGAGGAGGTTCACACAGCACAAAAAAACAGAGAGGGGTTTTAAAAGAGCACAATTTTATGTAGTGTTGCTTCCCTTTGTTGTTACACAAACAAGACAGAGATACCTGTATATGATGGATGAAATAGGTGGTGTGAGAATATTTCACTCGTGTTTGTGTGTGAGAGAGAGACATTTTCACTGCATTGTGTGAACAGTATTGTGTGTATATGAAAGAAACCTTTTCAATCCGTATATGAGCGGATTTCACTCGCATGTGAAAGAGTTTTTCAGTAGTTCCTGTGAGCACATTTCCATTGTGCATGAGCATCGTTTTAAGTCCATTTACAAACACACTTGTTGTGCTATTTGATTTAAAGAAAACATAGACAAAACAAGATTGCACTGAAACACACAATTTGCACTAATTCATGAACAAACAAGTCATGAAAACAGTGCTAATCATATTTTCAAATACATTTTGCAGTACAATGTTTGTATAATGTAGCTTTAAGGTCCTAAATGATGCTGAGTTGACTTGGACCATGGAACTTCTAAAGTATCATAACTGCCTTGAAAGATAAATGTAGAAAAACAATACCTGGTACACAGAGAAGAAAGACGACAAATCCAGTTGCTACTGCAGTTAAACTCATAACGGCTCCTCTCTTCTCTGTCGTCACATCAGTTGTCTAAATTATCAGAAGCTAAGAGACAAAATAGATCATCAATTTATGATTATGAAAAAGGGAAGCGTTTGAGATCAGCTTCTTCTGTGAGGAAACTTCTTTTTTTCATTTCTTTAAAAACTGACCAAGCTGACACTGCCTTCCATCCTCTTCATGCTGTTGATACGCAAGAAAAGAAGCATGACAGTGAATGTCTATTGTGAAATGAAGAAATGATTCTAATTCATATCTTTTCTGAAAGAACTATTAAGACCCAAACTCTGGAATCATAAAAACTTTAAGAGCAATTAAAAAAGAGAAAAATCACAAGCAGTTGTGTAACATTTAACTCTTTTTCAGTGGGGGGGACCTGGGCCAAACCATGTAATGTTTGCAGCAGTGTGTGCTATCACTGTCCTCAGTGGCTTTGTTTTCAGTACAAAATGACTTCGTACTTATGTGTAAAAAAAAAAAAAAAAAAAAGAAGACAGAACAAACTCAATATGAAGATGTCTGTGCAGATATCAGTAGACTATAGGTGGATGTGGTATGTAGTATTAAAAAACTTTGAGTGATACAAAGACTAGATTAGCACAATATATCCAGGCCATGCACCATTTTATAGAAATGGAAGACTGGTGTTGCCATGGAAAGTGCACCAGCTCTTTGAAACACTATGTAGATTCTTGAAAATCCAGTGCAGCGCTGTTCTTACTGGTTTAGATTAGAAATGAAAGCTACCCAGTTAAGGTTAACTCGGTAGCATGGTTAAGGGGGCATGGGAGTTCGCCCAACCAGTCTACATGTGTTTTGTGGACTTGAAAAAAAGGTATTTGACCATGTCCCCAGGGACTCCTGTGGGGGGGTGCTTCGAGAATATGGGGTGCTTGACTGCCTTGTGCAAGCTGTCCAGTCTCTGTATAACTGGTGCCAGAGCTTGGTCCACATTGGCGGCAGTAAGTCAGATTTGTTTGCTGTAAGAGTTGGACTCCACCAAGCCTGCCCTTTGTCACCAATTCTGTTCATGACTTTTATGGACAGAATTTCTGGGCATAGCAAAACTAGGTGTTGAGGGGATCCATCTTAGTGACCAATTCTCGCTGGAGAGATTCACAGCCCAGTGTGAAGAGGCTGGGATGAGAATCAGCACCTCCAAATCAGAGACCATGGTCCTCAGCCAGAAAAGGGTGGAGATGAGGACCTGCCCCAAGTGGAGGAGTTCAAGTATCTTGGGGTCTTGTTCACGAGTGAGGGAAGGATGGAGCCGGAAGTCAGCAGATGGATGGGTGCAGTGTCTGCAATAATGCTGACGCTGCGCCGATCCATCGTGGTGAAGAAGATTTACCAGTCCATCTACATATGATCATCCGGGAGGGGCTCAGAGTAGAACTGCTGCTCCTTTGCATCAAGAGGAGCCAGATGAGATGACTCAGGCATCTGGTCAGGATGCCTCAAGGATGCCTCTCTGGTGAGGTGTTCTGGGCACGTCCCACCAAGCGGAGACACGCTGGAGGGACTATGTCTCTTGGCCGGCTGGGAACACCCTGGTTGACCTGGAAGAAGTGGCCAGAGAAAGGGTGATCTGGACCTCCCCGCTTAAGCTACTGCCCCCGTAACCTGACCGTGGACAAACGGAAGAAAATGAATGGAGGGATGGAGGATTGGCAAAACAAACTAGTTACTAAACTAATTACTAAATAGTTAGCACAGAAGATGCAGAGCCTACTGGCCCTTATGAGTGTTGAATTTCTTCTCCGATGGCGTTAGGGCTGAGTATCAAAAATCAGTACCTTTCTGGTATTGATTGAACTACCTTGATAACATCAAGTATCAAAAGAATACCTTGTAGCGACACCACCACTGTGCAACCGTGCAGTGAAGCGCCACAGTCACACTGGTCCAATCATCCAATCCCAGCAAGACAAAGCGGCACTAATTTTAAACTATCCTCTGGAAATACTATAAGTGCGGAAGATTTGTCAACACACATATGGCTGGTGTCCATTACACATGACACATGGCAGAGGTATTTACATTTACTGGGTCTACCTGGTTTAAGCTGTTTACATTTTAGTGTTAGAACAAATTAGCAAGATTTAACTAAACCTCAGATGACGCTGCAATGTTTTGAAGCTACAGCTAGGGTAGTTCATGCCAATATGCAAGAAATAGCAACGTACCTGTATGCAAAATCAGCAGGTTCACTGTACTGCAAACAATTACACATGCAGTTGCAATTCTCCTCTCATTTTCTCCCAGAGACGTGTGCTTGAACATTTCTGCCACCTCGTGTATGTACATTTTGTTCATTCAGTTCATTTCAAATTCAAAAATACTTTAAGTCTCTTCAAAGATTCACAGCAGAACATTATTGGATTATAGCTGTTGGAATTCTTCTCTTCTGGATTGAACTGAAGTTTTCATAAACTGAACTAGGAAAAACCCAGAGAACAGTTAAAGGTTTCTTTTCCCTATATGTGAAACTGTTGAGACTGTGTCATCTTTGTATAAATGAATGAATGTATTGCCTGGAAACTTGTGTTTGGGCTGCATCTTTTATTGTCCTCTGCATTAAACCCTTAAACTATAAGTGTATAATTCTTGATGCCTGGTGAAACTTTAACATAACTGAAATTAAACAACTCTGTTTTTTTCTTCTGAAACTACTTAAAAAAAACAAAAAAAAAAACAAGGTTTTCGTATATTAATGTATAATATGTGTAAAATGATATTTACATACCTAATAAAACAGTTGAAAATGTACAGTCCATTATTCACTAGTATTTTCTTTATTTTTTCACCTGAGTAGAACTTTCAGCGCAGCCAAAAGTGCTTACAGCCTCTCAGCTGCGGGTGCAGACATCTGTTCTCTGTGGTTTCACGTTTTCTCTGAGTTTTGCAAAAACCTATTATTGGAAATGTATTACAAAACTAACTTATATTTGCAGAGCAGAAAAGACGTGATGGAAGGAAGGTTGAACTAGGGTTAAAAAAAAAAAAAAACATAAAATCCAGAAGTTCTACTTCTTATTTCTTTTTTTTTTTACTTCTTCATTCTAAGAAAAAAAAGAAGAAAAAATGCTGTTGCAAATTGCATCGCTGAAACTTGAAAAAGAGGATGATTGAGCCACTTAGTATTATTTTATACAGGCTAAAATAGGAAACACACAGTTTTTCCCGGAATCATTTCACCAGATAGATGAAGTCGTAACATTACATATCTCATGTTTGACTTAAATTTCTGATAGCCCATGTTTTACGTTGTTCTTTTTTTTACCCTCTCTCTAAAAGACCCCAACTCATCGGGAAATTCAAGGCCTTTAACCCAACATTGCTGTGTCAAAGCAACCAATGGCTGGGTTTATCTTAATTTAGCATTGGGGAAGAAAAAGAACCCAAAGTGAATAAAAGGGGAAGATGTAATTCAACACTATTTATCAACTTAACTGCAACCCATGTTTACTGATGTGCTGACAAGGCAGAATAGATTTGAAAAAGGAAAAGCTGAACACTTCAGAATAGAAAAGGTATGAATATTTCATCTGAAAGGGAAACATTAGTTCAGTGTTTATGCAGGAGAACTAGAACTATTTGACTTACAAAACCTGACTGGACAGTCATTGTGGTATTACAGCCTTTTGGTTAAGAAATAGAAAAAAAAAAAAAGTTTTGCACCTCATCTCTGTCAGCTGTGTCCATGTTGCTCTCACGCACTCACTCATATTTTGTGTGTTATCACACAAAATACACAGATATTTTATATTCCAGGACAACACATCATACAAAGTGAAGAAGAAAAAAAGGTTAAGTGTCTTATAGAGTGTAGGTAAAATTCTGGTTTCAACTATATACTGTATGTTAGTACATTTGATAGTTTTAATTCTGGTTTCTTATTTTATGCATGTTTATTTCATATTTCATAAACATAAATGTAACAGCCTGTTATTTATATTTAACATTGCATTCATATGTTCATAGCCTGGTCATTTGATAGTTTAGTCTATTATTGCCTGCACATTTGAACATCTTTATATTTCTGCACATTAGGTCTCGGCAATTAATCAAAAAAATAATCAAAACCAACCTTCAGAACCAATAACTGATGTAATGTTACTCATGTCAATTATTTCAATTATTCTCTTCTTTGAAATATTAATTTAATATATAGTTGAACAGTGTGTATTTTCTTTTATTTATTTTAAAATCTATATGTACTGTTTCTGTTTTAATAGTTGATTATATTTGCAGCAAAAGTTAGTGATCTATGAGACAAAAAATAAAACAATACTAAAATAATTCATTAATTGTAATAAAGGTAATTTGACTGTTAATCATGATATTGATTTGAGGTCATGTGATCCTGCCCTAATGCAGGGTGTGTGGGGGTCCCCTGCAGAAAACTTTTAATTAAGTAGACGCCATTTTCTGCACTCTGGTGCATTTCTGCATGTTGTTAGACACCTACGTTTACTTTTAAGTCAATATTTGATTCGATGACTGTTTCAAGGCACTTACACAATGGCATTGTGTAACATCAGAGACAGATTCAACGATAAGCCCTCGTTCAACTAGTCCATTTATGCATCAGTGTGTTTTGAACCCACTGCTATGGCTAAGATGCTGAAATGAATTTGATACAGTTATTACCAACAATGGCTTAAGGGTGTATTAAACTTTCATTTGACTTTTGTTTTTACTTTTTTTAGTCAACACAACATGCCTTTGTACCAAGCAATGATGACACTCAGCTCTTACATGTTTTAAAATAAGAATATGTAGAACTTAAGCATGCTTTAAGAAGTATGC
Organism: Arrhamphus sclerolepis; assembly: GCA_037176975.1. Taxonomy (NCBI): domain Eukaryota; kingdom Metazoa; phylum Chordata; class Actinopteri; order Beloniformes; family Hemiramphidae; genus Arrhamphus; species Arrhamphus sclerolepis. The sequence goes on along the minus strand of JBAMYA010011540.1, from coordinate 65,071 downwards.
TCTGGTTTCCGTCTTTAATGGCTGTTTCACCCAGTATGTTCTTGGCTGTCTCAGACAAAACATACACAATCCATGGCTCAAAAACAGTGGTTGGAGATCTCACAGTGAGACAGGAGAAAGACGAAAGATAGAAGCATTTTGCAATCACACCCGACGGTCTCTCCAGACGTCACCTGCCCGTGATCTGCAGCAAGCACCATCATCCCGTGGCTCTGGGTAGCCTCCAGCACCACCACAAGAATCCATCCAGCATGGCAAGCAGTACAGCGCCACTCTGGTGCTCACACCAGTGCTGGGATGAAGAGGAACAGCTCTGGATTTCCTCTCTGCCCAAAGCTCATCAACACCACAACAGCCACAATCTAGACACTCTGGATCTCTGGAAGCCTGGACCTGAGACATACAGTGGCATCTTCAGCACCATCACCCCCTCATCCTCTGTTTACCCCAACTACAGCGATAGCTGGGGACTATCATCAGAAACGTCCATTTTGTTTTGTTGTTTTTTTTAAACTCCATTGCTTCCCTGGAGCCACAGTCCTGGAGAAACTTCCTGAGCTGCTGCATTCATTTCCATCTTCAATTAAGTGGCTGATTTTAAATGTGGGTTTTAATGACACGACTCATGGACAGTCTGAGTTGACTAGAAGGGATTTTAACAAACTTTTTAACCTTTTAAATGACTGTGGATTATCTGTTTTTATTTCTGGACTCATTCCATCACTGAATCCTGGCGTTTTAGCAGACTACTTAGCCTCAGCACTTGACTCCAGTCAGCCTGCATGGTGAACAAGGTTGGTTTTATAGACAATTTTAACGTCATATGGAACTGCCCTTCTTTTTACAGAACTGATGATGTTCACTCAAGTAACCTGGGCATTCATGTTTTAGCTGCCAACATTCACCATGCTGTCCAGACCATCACATCCACAGTGGATGATCCACCTGTTTACCTCCACTCCCTCAGTTCCACCAATGTTCACTCTCTCCAACAAAATCTTTATTATTAATGACTTGATTTTAGATAGTAAGATTGTATTTTAGATATTAAATCATGGATGGCAGGAAACGTCCTGCAGCTCAACCAGGACAAAACTGAAGTTTTAGTCATCGGTCCTGAGGCTAAGAGAGAGAGAAGCATTTGACTAAACTACATTGTTTTTAAAAACGTCATATCAAGTGAGGAACCTGGGTGTCATTTTTGACTGAGCTTAGTTTTACTCCACATGTAAAGCATGTGGTTACAGCAGGTTTTTATCATCTTAAGAATATAACCAGAATCTGACCGTTTCTCTCTCGGGCCAAATAGGAGATACTGATTCATGCTTTTGTCTCAAGTCGAACTGACTATTTTAATGTCCTGTTGTCTGGTCTTCCAAAAAAAAAAAAAAAAATCTCACACCTTCAGCTTCTATAAAACTCAGCTGTTCGGTGTTGACGAAGACCAGAAAGCAGGCTCATATTACACCAGTTTTAAAAGCATTGCATTGGCTCCCCGTGTCTTTTTGGGTCGATTTTAAGGTTCTTTTAATAAAAATCTTAATGGTTTTGTGCCTTTTATTTTACAGATGTACTTTTATCTTTTGAACCATCACGGATCCTCAAGTTAGGGATCCTATACCTGGTGGGGAGCAGATGGTAGAGGATGCCATTTTTTTATTTCGGTTTTACCTCGTAAAGTGCTTTCTGCTGCATTTCATTCAACATAAAGTGCTCTTTTAATAAAGTTTGATTTTATTTTATACACTGCTATGAACTTCATAGCAGAGCCAGAGAAGAAACAGAAGATGGTTATGTAATAAAAGACAAGTAAATGAAAGAGAGAGCGCTCGTATAAAGTCCCGTACATGAGTCAGTCGCACCCATTGGCTGCAGGCCTGACGGCGTCTTAACCTTGCTACTATTGCATTAGTAGCCCAAGTCATATATTTTTCTTACCTTCTAAGGGACGTCTTGTGCTCTTGAGCTTGGTTGATATTAGGCTCTTTGTTTTCTCAGAAAGTCATATTTATTTCACAATAGAATCCGGGAAATGAGTCGCCAATATTTTCAACAGTAGTAACAGGCAGTTCCGCTTCTGAACCAGAGAGGGTGCTAAAGTGCACAATCCAACGTAGTGTTGCTATTATGTGTGTGATATAGTGATGAGAGCTGTTTTTTCTAAAATTGATGACCATATATTTTGTTTTCGTATTCGTTCAGGTGTAGATATGACTCCTGGTGCCACTTAACAGAGTCTTCAACGATTGGACCATGCTGTTTTTCATTTTTCTAGAGCTCATTTAGAATGTCAGAGTCACCAGAATGCTTGATAACGGTCCCGTTTTCATATAAAGTAAGAGCGAGAGCTCACAGCCCTGTATTGATGAGGTCCTCATTCAACCTTACTCTCTGGCTTCTCTAAATTAAAAAGACAAGGACCAAACCCACAATATTTAGATTAAGATTAAAATGTTCTAAAAGAATATTTGCAAGAATGTGAGGTTGGGTTGTTGATGAGAAGATGATAAAAACAAGCGGAGCGGCATTTTCTCTGTGAACTATGGTATCTTCTATGGCATCTATCCAAACTTGGGGGATATGGTGTACTTGAAAAGAGATGTTAGAAAATATAGGCCTAATGAAATATGGGAATTACTTCTTTTGCAGAACATGTCTTTGTTGTATCTCAAAATGTCTGTATTAGAATTTAAGCTGAAGTTTCTGAACCTTGTTTATAAAATCAAAAGACTCAAAATGATTATTATAGCGGTTAAAAGTATTAGTCAACTATCTATCAAGACAGAAAGAAAGACAGATATTGGTTTGCTAATATGTTATTTTCAGCTTGAAGGAAAAGGAGGAAAATGCCACCAATTCTGTAGTATTTAAATGCTTTACTGTAAAATAACAAAAACTTATAATTAGGTCGAAAGACGATCATTTATATTTTTGGGAAATACTTTGGATAATTGTCTTTGATTTCAATATATTTTTCAGCGCTACAAACGACAGTCGCATACTGCCAATAGTAAAAAAAAAAAAGGGGGGGGGCGCTTCACCATGCTGGCTGGCTGAAACCAATGATAATCCTGAACGACAGCCAGCTACACCAATCACACAGCGCTCTCTCAAGACTCTCGACCAATTATACAACTCGTCAGCTTAATTGGGCGGGATCATAGCGGAAGCGAAGGGCAGGCTCATCGGCCATTGATGCACTTTATTTCGTATAGGTAAAATAGATTTTAAAAAATTGTAAATAACTGCGGTTCTTTGCGACCTGAAGCCATGGTGTATCACTCTCTCGCCCTACCGATGATCTGCTTCACTACGTTGTGGGGGCTGGTAGGGGTCGTGGCTCCGTTTTTAGTACCGAAAGGACCTAACCGTGGGTAGGTTGTGTATCCTGATAATTGGCATTAATTTAAATCGATGATATCGTATGTATATGCACTAACGTTATAATTTTAATAGTATTTTTAGTTATTTATTTGCACTTCAAAAATTAGCCTTTTCACTGTGTAGATTAGTGTAGCATCTCTGGAAATCTATGACCGTGTTGCTGCTCACGTCATGGAGGCCTTCCGTCATTCAGAGTTATCTCTTCATCTACTCATCCACCCATCCCTTCATCCATCCATCCATCCATCCCTTCTTCTACCCCTCCACCCATCCCCCATCCCTTCATACATCATCCATCCATCCCTTCTTTCTACCAATCCCATCTTCTAGTTCATGTACCTTGATGTTCATTAGCTTCATCTGAGTATGGGGTATAGATTACGATATTAGAAAACAATAACAGCAAAGAATAAAAATAAAAAAAAGTGATGAACAGAAGTCTGACAACTCTTTTTTTTCTTCACTTTTTAACAGCGTCATTGTTACCAGTCTCATCCTCACAGCAGTCTGCTGTTACTTGTTGTAAGTACAAACTTTCTCCCTCAGTTTTAATGTGAAGCCGCTGTCATTTTTGCATGCACCTGTGACTTTTTAAAATTAAACTATATGAATCTATTATCTGCATTTCAAAACACTTGGTTGAGTCACAGAGCTTTGCAGGAGTTAGAAGCAACTTCACAATTCGTTTTTGTTTTGGTAACTAACCAAGTCTTTTGTGTGTGTTTGATGACATTGAGGGACTTACTGAGAGAGTTGACTAAGAGAAATGAACAGAAATAAAGCAGCTGCTCCACTTCTGCTTCTGAAAGAACCTGCAAGAGAAAAGTGTGTGCTTTGAGAGGCAGGATCATCTTTCATCCTCTAGAGGGAGCCCAACTCCAGGGAAACCTTCAACCGGATAATGTTTAACAGTGGATTCACAAACCTTATGAATCTTTTTTTTTTTTTTTTCAATGGGTAGTTTAGTGGTTGAGAATTCCCAGTGGAAATAAACTTTAGTGGAAAGCTTAGTTCATATATGCAGTATTTCATGCCGCAGTGTTTTTACTTCTAAAGCTCTGAATGCTTCCTCCTCTTTTGATTTTCGTGGTCGAAGGACGAGGTAAGGATAGTTTCATCTACGGCCATTTAGCCATATAAATATGTGATGGGACCTGTCTCTCGGATAGTGGAGAACCCTGCCACTTCACTTGGACTTGTTTACAGATGTAGTTGCTACTGTCAAAGATGTGGCAGCACTGGATGTTGGATTGTGAGCGTTTGAAATGGCTGCTATCTCTAACTTGACCACTAGATGTGAGTAGAAGGATGCATTCTGCAGAGTAAATTGGCCTACACTTTGAAGAAACTAAGCTGCTCAGTAGGTGGGATGAGAGCTGCATTTTCTCAAAAAAGAAAAAAAAATCTTTGGAAAGCGTCATTTAAACCCTGTCTCTGATGTCTTTTTGTCTGAAACATTCTCAGTGACGTACAAAGAAAGACAGAACAGCACTCATCATATATATGTATATATATATATGTACACATACATATGAACTATGCCAGTGTACTAACATATACGATCATGGTAACAGTCCCCCTTTCTTTCTCCTCTTTTGTCTTCGCTCAGTTGGTTGGTAGCCATTCTGGCCCAGGCCAACCCTCTGTTTGGCCCTCAGCTCAAGAATGAAACTATTTGGTATCTGCGCTACTTCTGGGAGTAAAGAGGGTGAGTTTATCTAAGCTCCGTCAAATATTTCTCTATTTTCACTTTAATTAATAACATCAGGAAATCTAAGGAAGTGAGAAAAGCTGATAAAAGATACTTTATTTTGGGGAAACGTCTCTTTTTGTTTTTCTTTTTGGTTTCTTTTGACGGTGATGAATCCCACTTTTGGCGAAGCCACTTCTGACGCTGTGGACTTGTTTTTCTTTTAAACATCACATATTCCTAAATCTAGCACCAACTACTGCAAATAAAAATCTTACAAACATTAAATATATTTCTGTGACTGTGCTAATCGCATGTATAAATAGTTTGCTTTCTTATAGTTAAAAGTAGCATGCATTATATTAGGTTATCCACAAATAAACCCCAGATATTTGACCATGCCCTTTAAATAGGTCTGTGATTGAAAGGTCTTATTTTTTGTTTCAGCGTCATTGCAATTTAAAACTCAACAAAAAAAACAAAAAAACAACAGAGCTTTTGACAGCTGAGATGTGACAGATATTTTTAGATGTCCCTTCATGTTTTGGCACCTACTTTATTTTCTGTCTCAGGTCAGTTTAAAGAAGGGTAACTTTTTTTTTCCTCATTCTTCATCATCTTCCTCCTTCATCATCCGGACAACAAAAATCTGTCTCTAAACTTCCTGTAATGACAGAAGTTGCATGCTGTCTTGAATATTTACCTACTCTCCCCTCCCCAAACAAAGAATATCAGCTGACTAGAATGCAAAATGCCGCACAGTTATTAAAATTCAACCCCTGGTGCTTTTGGACGGTGCACGCAGGGACGCTGACTGTCACAAAAGCATCCCATCTTCATTTATGATTAGATTTTTTTGCTCTCATTTTGTTAAAATCCTCTCTTGTCTTTGTGCCTCTCTCTGTTCCAGGACTGTGCGATGTGAAATCTCTGCTGGTTTGCTGGACTTACTTTCCAAATGTTTCCCCAGCTCATCCACACACACACACACACACACACACACACACACACAGAAACAGAATCGATGGCTTATATGATGAAATTTTACAACCTGAAATGCTGCTGCAAAGAAAACAAAACAACATTAGTTTTCTTTGCAAACTTGAATAATTATCAAAACAACAGCATCTGAATGCTGTGATTTAATAATTATTATAAGACATGTTGTTCTTTGCTCAAACAAATGGCCTCATTCGTTTCCTTTGCAGTGCTCACACTAAAATCAAAATGAGGGAATCATAACCCCACATCATGTGTTCGGATTAGATTTTAATCTTCCCTATAAATAATGTGCAATCCTGTAGTTTACTCTGTCTGTTTACATTTTTGGTTTTATGTTGCTGCCATCAGGGAACATGAATTTATAAGTGTATTTATTTTGGCTTGTGGCGCTGGTGTGGGTGTGTTATAATCACCTCAGTGTCCACACAGTCTTGTTATATAATTGTTATTATCTGTGACGTAACAGTGTGTGTGTATGTGTGAATGTGTGTGTGTGTGTGTGTGAGGAGTTCATTAGTGTGAGTGCTTGGGCCGCAGCCGTGAGAGTTTCCTGAAACGGTGTAAGTGAAGAGCGATTCCCTCCACTTTAAACCACTTCAGCATGAAACTTGCTCCCACAATCCCCCTCATGCTCCACACCATGGAGGTCCTCGTTGCCATGGTGATCTTGTCACCCAATTCAGTCCATGTCCACTCAACCCTTATTGATGAAGTCCTGCCCATTCTTGCTTGCCGCTTATAAATGTAGTTCTGCAGGGACATGTTTTAATGGTTTCTGGTGATAACATTTGGAGTTCAAATCTCTACTTTTAACACTCACTTATTATTGGAATAACCAGAACTAATGTTTTTTTTAGGGGTTGGGCTTCTCTGAGGTGGAGTGACACCCCTCATAGCTTCAAGGCAGCAGGGACTGATTGCTGCTTTTGGATCCATTTATACACCTGAAATCAGTCCAATGAAAAATTGCATTTAATAAAAGACAGCAGAGAACGTTTCCACTTACTATGGAATATAAGAAACCTGTTTCATATAAAAAAAAAAAACTAAACTAAAGTCTCTGACTGCTTTGGTTTGATATTTAACAGGCCAACAGTGCAGCTGTGTGAGATCATTGACTATCTGTCCACAAATGGAGCGCTCTCTTCACCTGTTGAACTACCCAAACTGGGCTTGGAAAGCTTTCCTTGCTTGGCATATTAACGCATTTCTCACATCTACCTTGAATAAGATGCAGGTGTGCTGTCATTTGCACACACTTGCCCCCCTCCCTGTGCTTTTAAGAGCCTGAACTGCCAACCACGACCACAATTACACGTCCCCTCTCCACATCCTCAGCCTCGAGCACCCCTCCCTCCCTGAACTCTTCTCCAAAACCACTTTGCTTCAGCCAAAAAGAAACAAAATCAAAATACAGCTACTTTTTATAAAGACCAAATTGTGTTTTTTCTTCCCCATACCTCGCCCTTTCCTGTAGTTGTGGTGGTGGCGTGCATCTAAAAGTGGAGACCATACACAATAGGAATAAATAAATATAGTCTGCATCAAATGTTGATCAGACCTTGTGAGAGCATTAAAGCTGTCTTTGGCAGCCTGTAAAGAAGGCTGTTTTGCAGTTGGCCTTTAGTTTTACTCCAGATAAACCAGTGCCTGTTAACATAAAGGCGTATGCACTCATAAATGGCTGAATTACTCATCTGCCTGTGACATTAAAGATGTTGGTGCTGTTGGAAAGAAAAAAAATGTGAAACCAGGTCCTCTAACTTTAGCTCGGTGTTAAGTTATTCAGCATAACTGTGAGTCTAATTTGGATTTGCTTCCACCTGGTTTCAGACTCGGTGGGCATGATTTGCTGCCACTTGTAAAGCGTGCAGGGTTCCTTCCTCTTGTTTCTTGGGATTGCACTCCCGTCCCACTCCCATCCGTGCCACAGTTCGCTTACAGAAGGACAGACTCCCGTTTTGAGTGCCAGTGAATCATTGGACACCAAATGGCATTATTCTCACCCAGCCAGGAGGGAACAGCTGAGACTTCTGCTAACCCCTCTCCAAACATTTTAACAGTGAACACACCCTAACTGTTTATCAAATCTATGAGCTCTTTTTCTGGCGAATCTCTTCAGTATCTGTGATTACTGGCTGCTGTTCATCTATTAGATGTTCCTGGCAGTATAGGTGGAGCTGGATATTACGGTGAGTTAAGAATCACCATGGCAACAAAAATCAAATGTCACTAATGTAAATGTTACTGGAGATGAAATCCTGTGTGTATTATTGTATTAGTGTGAAGTAAATGGTTCTCTTTGAGTGGTATTGTATGTCAAATACCCAATAAAGAGCTTTGTCTCAAATGACCCAATTCTGCTTTTTTAGATGATTCATTTTCACTCCGGATTATGGATGTGTACTTGAACCTGGAGACGGTCAAGTGTGCATTCAATTTATAAAAGGGACGCGAACAAAAGCATCTGTACACTTCTGTTTTTTAGCGTGAACAAGTTATGTACATGAAAGCTGACTGTAGTTCAATTACCAGATACCGTGGAAATCGAGGACAAGCTTCACTAGCTTGTGCCAGTTTGTCACAATGACACAAGTAGGCACAGATGAATGAATGAATGAATGAATGAATGACTCACCTATCCATTAGAGGCTGGAGATATGAGTCCCTCATCCCATTTGGGAACGACAGGATGCCAGTGAATTGCCTCATATTTGGTTGGAAAGTCTAATATTTTTAATTTTAAAATGAAAGCCAGTGTTTTAAATGGAAAAAGCAATAAATTCCATAAAAAGTGTCTATTCCTCTAAATCACTAAACAAATCCAATATATTATCTTTATTATTATTTTTGTTATTATTTAGCTTTGTGCCTGTTAACTATTCACACATTAAACTAGCGTGTTTAAAATGTCTGCATTAAGAAATACTTACATTAGTGGCGATATACTGAGAAAAGTATTCCAGATTTAGACCTTTAGGGATACGAGGACTTTTCATCTACTTTTAAATCTTGGTGTAGGAAGTTTACTTTTCTTTTAAAATGTTTATTTTGAGGGAAGCAAGGTGGTGTGGTTCGCTAGTAGATCTAGGATTTATGGGGCCATGACAGGGCCGTATTACTCACACAGTTTATTGAACATCCTTGTGTATGTTTGGAAATAAGAGATATTAGAGTTTTGAGCTTTGCTTAGTTTTTTATAAACATACTGCTATTATTTTGAACACAACTGTATAATACTGACATTAAACACAGTTTAAAGGCGTACGTAAAGATGTACACAGGCTGTATTCCCACAGGTTTCAACTAACAGACACACAAAAAAACAGTCATTTAAAGTATATATTCCATGTATAATTTTTAATTTTACTTGAGATGTTCAAGCTGTAATGTACGTTGCGTGCAGATGTTTATGTGGTTGTTTGTGCAATGTCAAGAGATTATGGTGCAAGACAAATTTCCGCGTCAACAGACAATTCTATCTTATATCCTCTGCAATATTCTGAAAATGTTGCCTAACGTGCTCATGCACTATCACAACCTACTTTCCTCTGTGAGTGCATTAAGATTTAACAATCTTTATGCAAGCAGCCATATGAGCTGACCTATATAACACTGCCTGTAACATAGATGGGTAACAGTTCTTCACAAGAGAAGCTGTAATCTTCAGGATTCACATTTTAATCTCACCACTAAACCACATGTCTTGTTTTCAAAGCATATATAGATATTTGTCAGTTAATGCAGTCCAAAAAGAGCAAAATAACAATGTTCCTTTATCATACTGACATAGATTGCACTAATAGTCCTTTATATTTCAAAAGATTTGCTGTTGTCTCTCACATGAAGGTTTACTCGACTTTCCAAATTGTTGATGTTGATATTGACATTCCTTACGTGGCCTTATTTAAGCCGAGCGTTCTTTGAGCAGCAGCCATTCATCTCTTTTCAACCCAACATGCTTGCTTTGTTCTCAGGGGTGCAAGCTTTTGCTCTTTTAGTTTGTGAGTCTGCTTTGTTTTTCAATAACCAAAGGAAAACTTCTTGTCATTTAAAATGTCTGTTCCAAAAGGGTCTGACAAGGAGCTCAGATCAGCAACTGCTGCGAAGACCTGACAAGTAAATAAAGGTGCATCAAGTAAACAAGCTATATGATGGTATCTCAGTCATATATTAGCTATTTGTTGCTCCACACAATGGATAGGGAAACCTTGATATGATTATTCCCTGAATTCAATAGTATTTCTACATGTTAAAGAATGCAAAGGATTATTTAAAATGTTTTAAATTTCAGCAGGGACATGTGGAGCTTTGACTTGTTTAATATTCCCGGTGCATTTCTTGTGAATTAGTTTTCTTGACTTTAGCTTATAATAATAGAGTAGGTTACATTAAAATCGGGAAGTGGGCATTAGAACATCCTTCGACTTGAAACCATCATAAAATGCTTTTCTGGCATTGTCAATATCAACGGTATACATATTTCCCAGTTTTAAAAAAGTAAGTAAACAGAAAAAATGTAAAATATGAATGGAACAATGTTTTGGATGCATTCTACGTGCAATAAATTTGTCACAGTAGAATCACTGAGTTTCTTTTCAGCTGTTCATGGTCACATTACCACTGAGCCACCAGGAATGTGTAGTTATGGGGTCCAAATAGTTTGGAAATCATCTTAGAACTGTTTTCAGATTGATGAATCACAATAATTGCTCCACTAAGGTTATTACATACATCTTTCCCTCTTGGCATTATGTTTACACACACACCTGAGTGCTCCAGCCAGGAAACTGAGAAAACTGTTTAAATACCTGACTAAACGTTAACCCCCTAATTCCTCTGGAAGCAGTATGACTGTGCAATGGTTTTCATACACTGCTTCTACATTTTGACCCAGTTACAATATTATACATTAATAATGACAACGTAATGTGTGTTGTTGTTCTGCATCGGAGGTTGCATTTATCCAAATTTAAAACGTGGTAATGTTGTCACATTATTTCATATAATGTTCCAATATTTCATATAATCTTTTTGGTGTTGATATCAAGTCCAAACATCAGAAATGATTTCTTGACAACAGCCTCTATGTTAGAGAAAGTTGCAACTCATCATATTTATAAACCAGTCCAGCTAAACTGAATTATGTATAAATGAAAATTCAATTCTAAGGTTAATGGGTTTTTTGTTTGTTTTGTGGGGTGTTTTTTTTCCTTTCTTTTTTGGTCTATTACTGTAAATCTGTTTTTTCAAAGACGTTATCTCACTTTCCATCATTGAAAAAGTAAACCACAAGCACCACATCTGTAGGAATAGCTGTTCTGTGAACCCGCTGTGGAGGCTCCTCTGTCTAACATGTGGCTGTGAAAGTGAAGTGGTTCCAGCGGACCTCGGCTCAGAAAAAGCCCAGGGACCCGCCAGGGTCAACGGGTTCGAAGCCACGGTTCTGTCGGTGTCCTTAAGGATGGGTCGCGTGACCCCGCCCTCTGACGAAGCCGTGTCGTAGATTTTTTTTTTTTTAAATAAAAAAACAACCATATCCGTGTTCACTGGCTTCTGTTGAAGTCAAGTTTAAAATGTTACCCACTAAACCGGAAATACTGTGAAATGTTTTCATAATAATAGATGGCCAGTAACGTTGGTATGATGACAGTTTTGATTAAAGACTTAGCCTAATGGCATCCAAAGAGCTACTAAAAAGTCATCATATTCAAATGACAAACACAATGTTGAATTTTCACAGTCAAAAGATAAATTGAATTTTCTTTTTTTTATTTTAACATAAAGGTTGGGGATTATAAAAATGTGTTTATTATACTTAAAAATCTTGTATGTTGTGACAGTGAACACAACTGTGGGCTTAAGCATCACAAAGAAGGTCTACAGGTTTTCAAATAATGTTTTAGAAGGGAAATCACCTTAAGTAACCTATGCTCTATAAAGGTATATGACATATAGCATGTAATTTCAGAATATTAATTCAAGATTTCTTTATTGTTGTTTGTACTTGGAAACATACACAGGCTGGGATGAAAACAGCATCAGACAGTAACAAATAATAATGATGTAATTAATAGGTAGCCATTTAAAAGTGATTAAAACTTAGTTGTTGTTGTTTTGTTTTTTTTAAAGGGATAAAGAAAACAAAGCACATTGAAATTAAGTGGTAAAATGTGTCAGTTGTTACTATTCACATTCCCTGAACAACATGGAGAGGGCTGAAAGTGGGTTGAGTGTGTGGAGGATACAGAGGGTATACAGTCCACTAAATTGTTTTAAAAAAATAGAAGGGAAAAAAGGAAGACAGTGTACACACAAAAGTGTAGAAGAAAAACAACATCGAGCTGAAGTATTGCTAGAATTTTACAATTGAATTGAATGTTATACTCTTTATTGTGTTATATTGTATAAGTAAAATGCACTATACAGTAATAAAATTATAATAAGTAGGCTATAATTTATTTCTAAAATAATATTAGTTTTATCAGTTAATGGTAAAATGTTGCTGAACATGTAAAATTAGTGTTGCCAAAGATGACAATAAACACATTTTAATGGTTTCTAACCAGTTAATTTAACCTCTTAAATTTATAAAGTAGTTTGAATTGTGTTCATAAATTCCACAGGCCATCCATTCCATCTTCTCTAAGACTGAACAACACCAGTACTAAACTAACTTGGACTCAAGTCATATTTTACTTAGCATGATGTAGCCCCCCCCCCTTATATATTTCTAAATATATTTATTTTTTATCATATAAAGTTTTTGCCATTCTCATTCAGATGGGTCTTTTGTGGGTTTTATAGCCTATTTATCTTTAGTCTACATGCACATGACACTGCAATAATTTTATCTTTTGTCTTTTTTAAATCCTGTAATATTGTTTATATTTTTGTACAGAAATGTATATTTTGTCAATTTTTATGACTTGTGCCTATTTTTTCATCTTGAAGTAGGCCTACTATTTCTTTCATCTGTGATGGAACTGCTGAAATTATAATTTCCCCACCAGTGGGATTAATGTAAGCTTTATCTTATCTAGTCTCAAAAGTTGACGTCACAAAGACGGACTGAGACTTTTATTTTGAAACTCCAAAGCGGAAACTTAACGACTTGACCTCTCAGTCTTGACACTATATTTACACGCTTTTTCATAAACTTAAGTCCCCGTAATTCGTCGCAAAGAAGGGCAACTTTTACCCCAACTGACACATTTCCCATTGATAACAGGTCAGTCACACAACGCCTTCCTATAGCTTTACGGTCCGCTGAAGTCAGAAACATGTAGCTAACACTGCGTAACTATAACAACAACAACCAGAAGAAGTGCGCTGGTTGTCGGTGACAGCTTAGAGGACTGACGGTGGAAACACGCCCTCCACCTCTCACGCTTTCTGTTTATGCTCCATTCTCAGGGAAGCAAATAACAATAAAAGTGCTTTTAACCTGCAAATACCGCAAAGAAAGTGACCTCCCGTGTGGTTCAGTGAGCTCTATGGACGACACCAAATCAACCACCGGTGGGGTCCGCTATACAAGAAACTTTGTCATTAAAGAAATTAGCTCTAGGGATTGAAATAAATAAATAAAATAGCGCTTCCCCCCCTCCCACGCTGTCGTTTCCAAAACGGTAGGCTTCCATAAGCGCCAATGAAAGGGAGGAAGAGGCGTTTGAAGGAGGTGGAGGAGGAGGGGGGCCAAAGGGGGTGTTTAACAGTCCTACAACCATCTTTTCTGTCCTGTTTATCCGCCATGGAGGCCACAGCTCTGAGCCGCCGTGAACTAACTTCCTGCATGTGGCTGTAGGTGAGACGGGATTTCTGGACTCAAGCGGCGGAGGTCGCTGCCGGAGCGGGATCCTCCTCTGCCCTCCGCGGATGGTGCGGGATAATGTGAGCTGAAGAGGCCGTGGCCGACATTTTACCCCGGTCCAGAGGAGCCTTGACTCGGTTGTGGGGGGAGAGGTGGGGTGGGGAGGGGAGGGGACATCCGAGGACACGCGTGAAGGTAAAGCCGTGAGTGTGATTTCAAGTTTATCCCTAAATAACTCGCACACATATTCAAAGCTGCTTTCTGACGTGTTTCTCAATGAAAACAAAAACAACCAGAATAATAGGCTAATGGCTACTTTGATATGGATTTTTTTATTAATGCGGTTTTTTTTTATTCATGCGTTGAACAAAAACTGTGGAATAGGCTACTGCATATTCTGAAGTAAATTATAAAGCCTTTTTTTTTCCTTCCGATACATGTGTTTTAAAACCGATTTCTCTACTGGATTTATTTTTATTTTGTTACTACTACTACTACTACTTTCTTTTCTCCCGATAAAAAAAGCACAAAGTGACATCTTACGACCGCGCTTGTGTCTTCGAGCAGCTCTAACTATAACTTGCCTCGGCCTGTAACGACAGCAGCAGTCTGCAGCAACACCTGCAGGTGGACAAACTGCAGGCAAAGTTGCTCACTATCTTATTCTCTTATTCTTCGTCTCAACTTCGGCGTTTTAACAAAAGTCCAGAGAAGCATGGTTAGAAAGCAGTCCGCTCTCCCGCATCCACATGCTCAGAAATCGGCCGCATTAACAATTAATATTGGACATCCGGTGGCACTGCCAGCTGCGCCCCATTTTTTTTTTTTTTTTTTTTTTTATTGTTGTCTGTGCGCTGAAAGGAGCCCTGCTGTCTCGGCTAGATAGTCCGCGAAACGTACCGACTGCTTTTTGGGTAAGATTATTCTACATTTACTTAAAAATAATGCTAGTTGGGTGGAAAAAAATGAGTGTAACGTGTATGGAGGAGAGAGGCTGGATGTGGGAGCGCGGCTCCTCGGCTCGCCGTGCCATGCGGGACAACGCTGCTGGCTGCCACCATGGCACCTTCCCCTCCGAGCTCCGGAGCTGTTGTTTTATCCAGCTGCGCGGACACACAGCGCGATCATACCTCTTCGTTCTGTTGCATAGATTTGGATTGTTTGGTTGTTTTTTTAATTTTATTTTTTTCGGCTGGTTGGTGGGGCTTTTAGGGGGAGGGGGGGGGGGCAGATAATGTGGATGCGCTCTGAATGGAAGGGAGAGCGAGACGAGGGACATCAAACGGGGTCACTTGTGCTCCCCATCGTTGACGGGAAACGGAGCTCCAAGGACACCGAGAGGCGGAGGTGCAGCCAGGTCGTTTTCTGGTCTTTATTCCACTTTTCTTAGCTGTAATTTGGCTGCGATGTTTACAAGAGAAACGGGGGCAAATCACCAAGCGAGACGGAGCTTCTTCTTCCGCCCAGATTTTTGGAGCTGTATTTTGCCAAATTGGCTTCCCAGACATACTGACAGCCAGCCCGTGTCTCCTCTCGGCTCTCCCGCCTCCTACTCGCGGTTTTCGGCCACGCTCTCCCATCTCAGCCTCTCAAAGGACTCGCACTTAATTGACTTCTTTTCTCAGTTTCATTCTACTCGTTTTTCTTCTTTCCTTCTTTTTTTTGTGCGTAACCTTCATCCATCCGCAGCAGTGTTTTCCATTATCATGCATGAGCGTGTGTGTGTGTGTTTTTGTCTTTTTCTTTCTCTCCTGAAGAGGCCTCCAGCTGTTAAAGGTTCATTGTCTGGTCAGACCGTTCATGCTCTAAATACGCACCACGGTCCACTGTCATGATGACTAAACTTCCACTTTCACATGCGTTAGGCGCGTGTTTGGGTGAGAGGAACTGTGCGTTTCAGCGATGTTGTAATGTCTTTTATTTTGAAAGGTTTTTGTTTTGTTTTTTTATGAGGAAAGTAAGGATACTACAAAAGTTGAAGCAGAGCCCTAAAATATTCAGATATTCTTTTATAATAAAACAACAAACATTGAAAAAAAACTGTAATATCTCAATTTACATACACACACATATATTTGCATACATATACATATATACACACTTTTTACGTTTCATATTATTAGAGTATTAGAGTTACATTTGAGGCTCAAAAGAATAAATGGCAGTTGAAGCATTTATGTATATATGTGCAGCAGAATGATATAGATACTCTGTTTATTACAGTTTATAGAAATATATTATAATGCTATGATTTTTTTTTTTTTTTTTTAAACATTTGTTGTGCACACACGTGGCTCGGGGGTAATTGCTCCTGTGCATTTTCAGTGCTTTAATAACAGAGTCTGCTGTGAGCATGCATGTGGCTGGAAGTAAGTGGAATTAGTGCAAGGTTTCGACGGCATTTAAAAGTCCTCTCTACAAGAGGAACAAATTACTTTTCTTATGCATGAACTGCAGTGCATGAGCCATACACTGTAACACTGTGTAACATTTACTGTGACACTGTAAATGTCAGCACACGTATTTGCTTTGTGAGTATAAAGTGTATTAGGTCACAGATACCGCGGTTGTGCTGGCATCCACTTTGCTTGCAGAGTCATGTTTACAAAGGACTAAGTGGATCTTCAGCTGAACGTAAACCTGAGGGTTATTGGCAGTTATTGACCTATGGTGGTATGAGATGAAGTACTTTTATTTTGTTTCCCTGTTGTTGTCGTGTTTTTTTTTTTTTTTTCCTGTAAGGTCTTTCTGCTTGTGTGTTTTTATGAGCAAGGGGACCTTTGGACTGAGCCCTATGTTGAACCAACACATGCAAAATGAAGGTTGTTATTGCATAAAGGCGCATCTGGCTCCTATATCAGCTGCAGTATGAACAAAAACAAATAAGGACCTGTTAGTGTGAGATTACTTTGTAAATGCAAACAGCAAGAGAATGCCTACATTAAGGAGATTAATGTAGGTTAGCAGAGCAGATGAAAAGTACATTTACACTGAGGTGAGCAAGTTTGTATGCGTGTTACTTTATTTTATTTTATTTTTTTTTTTTTGAGACATCAAATATTGGCACAGAAGTGCCCTAACAGACGGAGAGATGATCTGCCACAAGTCGCTCAGATTTTTCATATTTGCAGGAATGTGTTTTTCTTATCCTTCACAGAGAAATAAGTAATCCAAAGGTGGCATTTTGAACAACTTGTGTTGTTGGTGCAATTAAACGTCTGCCACAAAATGGCGTTAACCCTTACACAAACTCAGAGCTTTGTTTCTCTAATGCCCCTGTTTTTCTGTAACGCTCTGATTTCATGATGAATATTAACACTCGGCTAGGATTACTACCTTAGATATCAACTTCAGAACTCCCTACATGTATCTGATACGTGTTTGTGTACACAGTATGTTGGTAGCTGGCTTGCTTTGTGTGCCAAATACCAGTTTTCCATGCGGCGTGCCAAGGCAGTGTCATAACCGCCCAGCCAATCCTCATTTCCTCATTCTTGTGCGCCTGAGGTCAATCCGCAGAGAACATATTATGGCATTGTTCTCAAATCTCTGAATCGGGGTCTGTTTGAGGTGCTTTCTCTGGCTTTTTCGCAGGTATTAAACAGTAGGTTTGCGTCGTTCCCGCAGCATCTGTGTTTATGTGTGTTAATGTTACTTAACGTTTCATCATGCTGCCATCTGAAAAGAGCTGGGGCTGATCTGTTCATGCGGTGACTTCCTCCGTTCTTCCTTGGCAGATTTGGAGTTACTTAAACCGTAACTGATGGGTCTAGACAGCAGACAAAAAAAAATAAAAAAAATAAATTGAACAGTTTTAAAAAAGAAAGATTTGAAAAGCACTTGGGCTTTAAAAGCACCTACATATGTCAAGCTGTGTTTTATATTTTCTATGATTTTTGTGGGGGGGGGCAAACAACAAACGCCAACAATCATTTGATGATGAAAAGACTTCTTTTGAGCAGTTTCTGAGGTGTGGGTCTCCATTATGAATAGAAAAGACACCTTGAACACAAAGTAACAGGATTCTGTTATGACAGAGCTTTTGATTTGGTAATGACTTTAGACAAATAAAATCTCCTCAAGCAAATAACCTTAATATTATGCATTCATTATTTATGAATGCTTCAACTCAGGTTCATCATCACAGAAAAATTGACATTAAAACGTATTTAACTGTCTGGATGCTGGAGAGAACTCAGGCAAACACTAACTCAGACCAAGAATGGTCTGTTTCTCTGTTATATCTAGAGGAATCCAATATTTAAAAGTCATCTTCTCAAAGGGACTGAGGTCACATTGTCGCTTGTGGTGCCTTTCCTTCTTATTTTTAATTCCTGGCTGCAGCAGTTGTGATAGATGCTAACGCAGCTATGTTCAGCTGTGGGTTAGCTATCTGGCTGTGCACTTTCCATCCTGCAGGAAAAGAGTAAATATTTAACCTTTACCCTTATGATTAAATGGCACTACTTAGCAGGAAAAAAAACAAGACAAAAAAACTTTGCTCTCTTTACAAAGAGCCTGAACCCAACTAACTGAAATGTTCATCTGAAACATTCAGAGATGTTTAACTTCAGCTTTAATCTTAGTCTTTTCTGCAAGTTACATCTTCATTTCATCCTGTGCAGGCTGTGTAATATTTAACAACATCAAAGTTAATCCTTCAGTGCATCTTGTGATTACAAAAAAAAAAACACCCATATTGCTGAAGTAACAAACGTTATTTGGTAACTGTCCACATTTGAATCTACATACTTTAAAGTTTAACCTTTATCTAGTGCGTGAAAAATTTTTCTTTTGTTGTTTCAAATGGTTGCTGTTGACACAGCTTTAGCAGGAAGTGATATGTCCTACATTTCTGGCAGCATGCTGCTGTTTCATGTCGAGTAAATAGATGTATTAATAGAATAACTATCCTGCTAACATAAGCAACACTGGCCAGCATGCCTGAGCAGACAGTATGAAATACAAATGTCTCGCTAAGCAAGCATTTACCTCTGACATGATTTCTCTTAAAACAACTGTTTTCACATCAGGAAGTCCAGTACTTTTTTTTCTTTTTCATTTAAATGATATTTTTAAAACCTGCATTTCTTTTAAAATCTTCATTGCTATGATCAGTGTTTGTGCTGACCAAATAAATTAGTGCTCCATTGTGTCTTAAAAATGATAGAGGGATTCTGTAGCAATCCAGCTCACCATGTGGATGCTATTGTCATGCCGAACGCTAACTCTGTATATGTTGGTGACATTGTTATGATCTCTATTGTGGTTTACGCCCCATATCTTTGCTTTATGGATCCTGCTGTGGCCTTAAATGAACCCATATCTGTTGTTTCCTCCAGGCTGAGAGCTGCAGGACTGCGACATGTGAAAAAGAGCTGCTTTCCTTGACCGTCTCAACTCTGACCCTGAGGTAGGAAACATCTCTTCCTCTTTTGTAATCTCCTTTTCTCATTGCTGTTGTGAACTCTTTACCCCATGCTTCATCTTTATATTTCAGTACTCAAATCTGAAATTCTTGGTTGTTTCTGCAGCAGAACCTACCTAAACTGACGTTGTGTCCTGACACTCTTCTGCCTCGGGCATGCCTCAGGTAGAGTGAAGCCTCGGAGTTGTTGTTCTTCTCTGACAGTTCTTAGAGAATTTTGTTCTTTCTGGTCTTCTGGTTGGAATTGCTTCTCACTTTCGTTGTCCTTGTGTGTTTCCTCCCTTCCAGCCGGGCATGAATGGGATGGAGCCTGCGTTTGGCGAGGCCTATGGGGGACTCAGGGGGCTACTGAGCCCCTACCCTTTGGCCATGTCGCCACAGGGGGGCAGGACTGAGTATGACCAGGTGAAAAAGATTGGCAATGGAGAGAACCGCGAATTTTACAAGTTATCAAATTTGCAAGAATATTTGTCGTCAAAGAGTTAGATTTTGATTGAATAATTTGCTTTCATTGAATCGTTACAAAAATGAAAAGTTATGTGAGAGCAATGCAAGCACTGCATGTTGCAAGTTTATATTTGATTTCAAATTAACTAATACAATTTTTTTGCCCCCCCCCCTTTAGAGTATACTCCTCATGCTGGGCTCCCCAGCATCGCCAAGGAAACGTCCTTTTGAGTTGCTGAGCGACCTAGTGGATGATGGTGGCTTTGGTGAGGACCAACACCCAGAGCGCTGGGACGTGTCTGCGCTGGATGAGATGGCTCGCTACACCAAGCTGGGCCTTGGGGTTGGTGGGGAGCTGCTGGCCTGCTCCGAGGAGGGTGTCCTGATGGGCCGCTGGGGGAGGAGCCAGGAGGAGCAGGAAGAGGAGGAGGAGAGGAGGAGGAGGAACAGGTACACAGCCCCTTCAGTCACCCAAGAAGGCCAGAGCTCGACCGGAGGCAAAGAGGATGCGCGTTTCTCTGTTGCTACAGCAACACAGAGGCAGTTGTGTATTGCAGGAAGGGTGACGGGAGGAGCAGTTGATGGGGGGATGTCAAGGGAGCGTACGATGGAGGTGTATCAGGTGGCACAGGAGGAAGATGAAGTGGCAGCAACAGCAGCTGGGCTGACTCTGGAGCACTGCAGTGAGGAGCACAACTACTCCCTGATCCAAGGAGGGGAGCTGGGGACAGGGTCTGCTCATAACTCCCAATCTGAGGAGGTGCAGGTAGCTGAGGAGCAGGAGCTACAGGGTAGTGAGGAGAGCCAGGCTAACACAGAGCTGGAGGAAGATGATGAAGAGCAGGAGGAAGAGGAGGAGGAGGAGGAAGACGGAGAGGAGGGAGCCGAGGAGACAGCAGTGGAGGCCGAACTCTCAAGCTCCTCTGAAACTGAGTGTGGTGAGTTTTGGCTTCTCTATCTTTATGTGTGCTCATCGCAGGTCTGCAAAAGCTTGTCTGCCCACACAGAAATCAGTTCAGTGTGTCCAGTCCAGAGGAGACCTCAGACCACCGTGTCTGGCTTGGTTTACTGAGGACAGGAAGATTAGATATCAAATGTGTGGGTGTGTTTCACAGTCCTCATGCTGGGACGACAGTACTGGTGTCGTATGGCTTTGAGTTTTGAAGTCTCCTTGTGTAGTGATTGTCTCTGTTCCATTCACGAGTGGGGTAGCGGGGTCTGGTTGTTAAATATGTTTAAAAGTGTATGAAAAATGCGTGATGGTTGTTAAATAGCTGCTACACACGAGCTATACTTTTGAAGAACTTCAAAAGGAGCACAAACAAGCCAACCACTTACTGAGCAGTCAGCTGGTGGCCTGCTGGAAATATGTTCCAGCCGCGTTATTTCTTTGATTCACAAATATTGAAGTGTCTAATAGAGGTTGATAGTGTAACTAAAAAAAAAAAAAAAAAAATTTAATCCGTTAAACCATAATAGAACATGTGGACATTGCAGTTTCCACCTCAAATCTAAATGGGTTAAATTAGTAACTAAGATGCTAAAATATAAAACATTCACTCCTTCTAGGATCTCTCGATAGATCTCAAGACTTGTCTTTATTTTATTTTATTTACATTTATTCATATGTACATGGCTTTTGGTTTGAAAAAACATTTAAAGCCATGAAACTGGGCATTTTTCAGATTTGGCAATGTAAAAATCACCTACATTTTTGAGCTTTGACCTTCCTAATTTTGTGCATTCATGCTGCCAGGAGGAATCAAGCTGACAGAAAAGCAATGCTTTTAATTGTTTTGGTGAATGATTAAGTACAGAAAATTGAGTGACTGACTCACTAAGTGACTTACTTCCTCTTTTTTTTCCTGAGTGAGACATTAGTTTTCTCCGTCTTTGCATGCTTGTCTTTAATGAAAAACATAAATAGAAACAGCATACATATTTATGGAGATATGGAGATGTAGCTTACATAAACAGTGATTATGTGCTGGAGATATGGACAAGGGCAGCCCAGTGTGGCAAGGCAAGTTTATTTGTAGAGCACAATTCATACAGCAGGTAATTCAATGTGCTTTACATCTACATAAAATCACAAGAAGCAAATAAAAAGAGGCAGTGTGGTCTGATTTCCCTCTCCCTCACGGTGGTTAGATATGGATAAATGAGAAATGCATTATAAAGTGCTTTATAGGACCTAAATAAGACTGAGAATGCACTATATAATTGTGTATTTAAAGTGAAAACCAGTGGCCACTGTTCATCCTAAAGACACAGATTCAACATTAGTGACAAAGAAAACAGGGACTTTGGTTGCGTGGAGTGTTTTGCATTTAAGGGACGTGTATAAAGGGCTCTGTGCAGAACATGCAACAGTCCAGTTCTCAGGGTGAGAGGCAACGTCATGAACTATTACCAACATTTAAAGAAGCTCCACAGACTGCTGGGAAGCAAATGTAAAATTTCATGAAAAACTAGGAACGTTTCTGCCAAGTCAAATAAAGAAGCCATAATTTCAGAGTCATTTGTGATGGGAACACCATACGAAAAAAGTGTCTTGCCGCAGGCAGGTGACCAGTTCTACTACCCACTTTTTGCCCGAAAGACACACTATATACATCAACACACTGTATGTGTTTATATAATGTGAGAAAACATTAACATTATTTCATTAGTCTGACTGAAATTGTAGTTTTAAAATGCATGTAAACATCTTAGTCTGACTGAAATCGAACTAGACCAAAGTTGTTATCATCATCCTAACGGACCCAGATAATGCACTGAGCTCGAGCAGTTCTCTACATGTAAACACTCAACAGGACTGGACCTGGACCACACACCATGCTCCCCTCTGTGGAGTGAAAAGAAAAGATAAATGTAAGCATACAGGATGGACAAAATGTACAGAGATGTTTGCCATTATTTCCCGTTTACTGAACCCAGTTAAACCAAAGATTTATCTGGTGTCTTGGTATGTGGCGTACTACGTCAGCAGTTAATAACGTATTGCTAACAAGCTGAAAGTGGACACTATGACCTAGGAGTGGGAGAAAAAAAATCGATTCTTCGATGTATCGTGTATTGGACAATTCTGAATCGATTGAGGAGGGGCAGCCTACCGCCCGTCACCTGAAAAATTTATTAATTGTACACAAACATGGCAGACTGCAACATTCGTCCAGCTAGTGCGTTAAAAGCTGTTTGGATGCACCTTGGCTTCTATAAGGTCAATGCTGCAAGTGATTTAGAAAAGAGTCATGTTATGTGTAAGCTGTGTCACACCGAGATAAAATATGTTTGGTACCACAACAAACATGAGGAATCACATCTTACTCTTCCATGTGGAGCAGGAGGGAAAACAGCCGGCAGGTGTTTCCGCTTCGAGCGGTTCTACCACCCAGAGAACTCTTACAAGTACTTATGAAACCTCCACCCTCCTCGCAAAGGGCTAAACGAATCACAAAACCTGTTGCAATATTTACTGCAAAGGATTTAAGGCCTTGGTGGAGAACGAGGGGTTTTGAGCTCTGCTGCATCCATTAAAACCAAGAAGCTGCATCCCTCCTGGTCAGTATTTCACTGACACAGCCATCACAACACTCTACAGCCAAACCAAACAGAAGTCATGGCAAGGTCTGTTAGTTCATTCACTTGCTTTGGTCCGGACCAAATAAAATGTTTTGTTGTTGTTGTTGTTGTTTTCCTTTGGTGTGGTTTGCTTTCACATTGTGTTTTTGCAAGTGAACCAGAATTTGTAACCAAAAGTACGTGTGCAGAAGGTCGTTTAACCATTGGACAGAAACGTGGGGGCGGAGTAAATCAGGGATGATAGCATCTTGGACCTTAATGTAAATTTGGCAAAGTTTTTATTTTTTTCTTAAACTTACATGCAACATTGTGCAGGAGACTGCTGGAATCCTCTCCTTGTTTCGTTTTCTGAACACGCTGTATACCTCCACATTTAGGCTTTTTTTTTTTTTTTGCTACACAAACATTTGCCCAGATAACCAAGAGGCAGCGTGTCTGCTCGGATCTCCAGGTTTACTTGCGGCTCATTTCTAGCGTTGGCTACATGTCTGTGCGTGTGTAGCAGAGCTATCAAAATATCGTTTCCCATAATTTGCGACAATGACGGAACCGATCCGAGAATACCTCCTTCAGCTGGGTCTCTGCTCGCTTGTTTGGTCCACACCAGGGTTTTAATGCTTGTGTTCACACCTGCCCAAAAGGTCCAAACCAGAGGAGGAAACAAATTTGTGTTCATTTCAAGTGCACTAAACAAGGCAGGTGTGAACACACCCTTAGAGATCGCTCTCTTTTTTAGTGTTACATAAAGCATTTCTCTTTAAGTAATGACATTTGTTCCTCCAAATAACAATTTATTTTCTTTTATTTTTTAATCCATCCATAGATATTACAGGAGGTATTTCTAATAGAAAAACATTGATAGACTGGGACATCCCCTCAGCTTTTGATTGTAAGATTCTACTACTCAATGGGAGGTCTCATTAATCACATATTGAATTTTCATTTTTCTTATATGTATGTAGGGATGGGAATTGATAAGATTTTTATGATTCCAATTCCATTTTTGATTCTGCTTAATGATTTGGTTCTTTATGATTTCCCTTATCGATTCTCATTTGGAAAAAAAAGGACAACAGGTCAATTAAAATAAACTAAACTAAAATTTAAATAATAATAAAATAAATATTCTTCTGTAGAAATGAACAAAATACAACATAAATTATTCTGTGGCAATTCTGCAAGAATGTCCAACATTTTCTAATAGAAATTAAAATCTTTCCTTTTTTAAAGGATATATGAGCTGAGCACTCAAAAATAAAACTACTATCAAGTCAAATCCAACACATATATTTAATTGAAATCCTCTGTATCCACATTTAGACGTTATTACATACATTCCTTCCAGGCATGAATCTGCGTTGTTCTTCTTTTGGAATCCCATCCAATCATTTCTTCAATCTTTTCACAATTTTTTTTCTCAAATAAATTATTAGCATTTTTTAACACTCGTTTAATAATACCCTGATGAAAGTTTGGCAGTAATTTTATGGTGTCCTCAAATACAGCTGCTAAAAACTGGGTCTAATTGGCTAATTGCTTTGTAAAGATTTTTCTAAATGTCCCCTATAACCCATCATTCCCAGGAGATCAGTTATTTGTAGAAGAGATAGATTAATGTATCTCTGAAGTAATTTTCAATTCCCTCTTCATTGGTGGGTGTAGGTTTGGGATGTGACTTATGTGGGCGCTCCTTAGCTTGCAACTTGGGCAGCTTACCTCGTCTTTGACTGCTTGATAATGTTTGCTATTTGAGTGATATGCTGAATGACATTAATATCTGACCATGGTGTTGTGTACTTACCTCTTTGCCCTGTCATGAATTTTCCTTGCTCTGTGCGCCTCTGTGGGTTCTCTACCTGAGAGAGCCATATTCAGCCAGGAGTTGCTCTTCTCTCTCAGATTTACAACTAATCCCAAAGAGCTTCGTAAATCGACCATCTCTGTTCGTAGGGAAATGAGGCGGAATAAAATCAGAATTGCAGTCCATGCGCAACAAGCTGGACGAGCTGGAAGCATGGGTTCGGCTTAAACCGGAGGCTAAATAAATGTGTGTCCTTGCTTCAGTTCAGTTCAAAAATACTTTATTAATCCCAGAGGGGAAATTAATTGTTGCAGTAATCGTCATGATTTAAGTCATTCTAGATGTTTATAGTTCTGACCAGGAAGGATCTCCTGAAGTTGTCTGTGTTGCATCGAATTTGAAGAAGCTTCTGAGTGAAGACACACTGTTGCTGAATCACTGTGATGTGTTGAGAATGTTCACGGTTGTCCGTGATGTTTTTGGTTTTATAAAGTATCCTCCTTTGCACTTCAGCTCCAGAACAGTCCCCAGAACAGAGCCAGACTTCATCATCAGTTTTTAAGTCACTGGTTCTGATGCTGCTCCCCCAACAGGTGACTGCAGATCAGATTGAACTTATAGAAGATATGTTACATCTTGCTACGTAGGACTTAAGATTCCTCAAGAACGGTTAGGGTCAGTAAAGTCTGCTCTGTCTCTCCTTATAAACAGCATCTGTGTTGTGTCTCCAGTCCAGTCTGTTGTCTAAGTGAACACCGAGGTATTTATACTCCTCCACCACCTCCACTTCTTCTCCCATGATGGAAATACTTTGACTCAATTCTAGTTTTCCTAAAACTCTCAATCATCTCCTTTGTTTAGTTCACATTCATGATGAGATGATTGCTCCCACACCATGCCACAAAGCTGTCCACCAGTTCTCTGTACTCAGTCTCTTGTCCATCACTGATACACCCCACAACTGCAGAGTCATCTGAGTATTTCTGCAGTTGATAGGGCAGAGACTTGTACTGGAAGTCTGATGTGTTCAGGGTAAAGAGGAATGATGAGAGTACAGTCCCCTGCTCTTACTGAGACGTGGCTCAGGACGAGGATTTGGAATTCAGTGGGTTTGGAAGTCCACTTTGACCCAACCACTCTTCTGAGGTCACCGACAAACGAGGAGGCATGTGCATCTACATGAACCAGAGGTACTGTAACACCGTTGTGGTTTGCGAAGGAATCTGCACCCCTGAAGTCGAGCTACTCACGGTTTCTCTTTGCTTCTTACAAAGTCTCACAGGAATTCCTTCAACTGTTTTACACTGTTGTTGGACTTCCCATGGGAGTTGCTAAGGGCGAAGAGAAACACCCGAGAGCCATCACTTGTGCAGCAGCTCATGTGAATGCTGACATCATACAGACGTTGGACAGCTCCCGAATTCATTCAATTACTGTTGCATATCAAGTGCAACTATGCTGAAAAACACAAAAACTGAACTCCGCTATGGTTCTGTGACCAATTCCTGCAAATCTCTGCCTTCCTTTGGCGCTTCCTATCATTAAAGCATTATGCTAATGTGCACACCCACTTCCAGATGCCTGAAATATGAGGTAATACCAGTGAAGCGCTGGTCACAGGACTTCATATCTCCACTACAAGCACTCTTTGAGTGCACAGACTGGAGGTGCTTCTGTGAAGGATGTGTTGGCATCAATGAACCCTGTGATACTGTCTCTGCATAAATAAACGTTTGTGTTGATACTGTTATTCCCACTAGAACTGTTACCTCCTTTTTTAATTATATGCCCTGGGTAACAAAAGACATTGAAGTGGTTATTAAGAAAAAGAAAAAAAAACTATACCACAGAGAAGTAAAGAATGCTTTAAGGAAAGCTAAGTGGAAATGTGAGTACAATTGAATCCATTTTGACAGCAGGGATCTAAGAGCTGTTTTTAGAGGAATCAGGTCTTTAGCATCTGTCAAACAAAGCTAAACAATCACTGGTATAGATTATTCAGAGTTGTCGAAAGCTTTTAATACTCATCCTTTAAATAAATGAATTAAAATACCTTTTTAATAGGATTTCAGACCTGTTGCCCCTACCTCTCCAGTTATGAAAAAGATTTAATTGAATAACATTTCGGACAAAAATGATCCTCTGCAATTTGCATATTAGCCTGGTGAAGCTGTTGAAGATGGTGAACTCTTAGTTCTTGACGAGGTTCTTAAGCACAGAGAAAACCCAAACACACATTCAAGGCTCTTAGTTGCAGATTTCTCATCTGCCTTCAGCAGCAGCTCTGTGCTTTAATTAGGAGACCTGACCCGCAGTTTAATCTTTCAGATCAGCTTCTGACTTTGCTGTTGGACTTCCTCACTGACAGGACTCGGTGTGTCCTGGTGAACACGGGTGTGTCCAACATGACACTGTCCAAACACCGGATCACCCCAGGACTGTGTCTTATCATCTCTGCTTTTTATTCTGGACACAGACAGCAGCATGTAAACAGAAGTTACTCGTAGTTCCACACTCTCTTCTTTTGTCACCTGGTATAATAATAATTTTCCTGAATTTAATGTCTCCACAAAGAAAGAGCTGATAGTAGATTTTAGGTAGAACAAAACTAAATGTATATCTAGTATCATCCATATCATACCCGATGCCGGGTCACGGGGGCAGCAGCCTGAGCAGGGACGCCCAGACTTCTCTTTCCAGGGGCTCTTCCTCAGGTTTTTAAACCTTTTTATTTCATTTGTTGGTTTAGTGGTCTGTCGGTGAGAGACAGAAACACTCTGAATGACGTTGTTAAAGTGTGCTCAAAGGTCATTGGTGTCCAGCAGCGAGGCCTGATCTCACTCTGCTAGTCATGTCGTCAGAAAAGCTGCACGGAGGATAACTTTGAACCAGGAGCACATTTCATCCTCTAATTTCCTGCCTTCAGGTCGGCATTGATGCAGATGTAGACAAAACGAACTGTTGTTCCAAGGCCTTAATTTTGTCTGCAATCAGACTACTGAACTATGGTTTTAAGTGATTTTAATAATTTATTATTGAGCTTTTATCTATTGATTTGTGCCCTTAATTTAGTTGTTTTACTGCTGTTTGTTGTCTTACGTGTACGCCTTTATTTTGTTCTTCAGTGCTCCTTTATTCACGTTTTGTGTTGCGTACTTTTTGCAAATTTTGTACCCACACGGCTCTGGCATTGCACCATGGATGTGTGTTAACTGAGTATCCATCAGTACGTGTTTTGGCTTTGTGCTTGTTTACGTATGTTTGGACCTGACCGGGTCATAGAATTGCTCTTCAAAGGACCAATGAAGCTGTTTTTTGACTCACACAGATTTAAAATTACCAGTATTTTTTCAGTTGTTTTGTTTGTTTTTATTTTTAAATTGTGTATTTTGAAATAATTTTTCTATATATTTTCCAATCATCTCTATAGCAAGGCATGTTTATTTGTATAAGATGTTTCATGCACAAAGGCATCCCAAAGTGCATGGTAATGATTATTTTAATGTGCTGATCCTCTGTAAAAGGTGGCGTCAGCAGCCTCTTTCAGCTTGTTAGCATTGAGGTTTTCTGGTTTATTTATTACACCACAAACCAAAACAGCAGGTGAAGCTTTAGTTTATCTGGTGGCTTCAATTTGGAGAAAGTTCAAAAGACAAATTGAGCAAACTTGCCACACCTTTGCATCTCATATGTCCTGTTGTGTTCTGGAACCAAAATTTGTTGATTTATTATTGCTGTTTCAACTATGGTGAAGTTTTAGCTAAAAATATCTAGAGGCGGTTCGACAACATCAGTGTTTACTGACTCATTACAAAGTAGCCTTTGATTTAAAGTTTTAATTAGGCCGATGTTAATAAAGTATGCCAGATCACACTGTCAAACATGGTTGGTTACTCTCACTTACACATACAGGTAGGAAAACTAGCATCTCCTGCAATATCAAGTTGCATAAATATATGTATCTGACTTAATGAAAAGGGCAGATGTATCATAAGGTTTTGTCAAATTATGTAACTAATCATTTATATGAAACAGTTGTATAAAAAAAAACAAGTTTTGAATAGTCAGATGTTGAATGTAAATTTTTCCTGGGAGTCCTTCAGATCTCATTGTGCATGATCGATTTTGGAGGCTTATTGCATTTCGGGCATTCCCAAGTGTCTCCTTTTGCACAACGCCTCAGGCTGCTCATTTGGCCTCATAGTTTTGGGAACTGTAACTGAATAAATGTGATTTTTATGTTTTTTATTGGAAAAAAAAAAGCTTAACATAATATAAAATGTTTCTGATGGTAACACCCACGCTCTCACCATGTTAATATTAATTTAAGGCTGTGCGTTGCCATCACATACTCAGTATTTTCAACAAGGATCTGAATGTTTCTGCTGCATGGAGCCAGTTGTCTTTCCTGTTGTTTAAAGTTAGGGTATAAAATAACTTTTAGTGAACAAAAATAATAAATACATCTCCCCTCCAGAATCTCATTTCTGGAAGAGTACCAGCTATCAGCAACATGACCTAAATATTTCTAAAATCCTGTCTACACCCCTAAAAGTAAATCCCTCCCTCAGACCTGCAAAAACAGGAAGACCAGTGGAATATTCTTGGGCTAATACAGGATTTATGCACATGGTACGTCTGTATGCCAGTGGTACTTTTTTCTATTTATGATCATGCACTAATACTGTTATATAATTAACCAATAAAGTTGATTTGATTATTTATCCTACAAGAATGTTGTTTGATTTCCTTTGTGGCTGTTGGCAACTATAGATTTTTCAGTAACTGGCTCAAAGATGTCTGTGTTGATCAGACACTGGAGGTTGAATTAAATATTGCACATTGCTTTACGGCTGAATCTTAAATCAGTAGGGTGTTCTCTTTTTTAAATTTATTTATTTTGCAGCGTTGTGCTGTTTTACTTTTAGATATAATATATACATAGTCAATGAAATGTAAAATCTTTAGCATGTTAGAGCAGCCCAAGGCCACAATCGTGTTTTCCAGATGATGCTAACTGTCTTCTGCAAGCGTTTAACAATAACTGAACCGCTAAAGTGTTAGAACTTATATCTCAACTGCGTTGCATGAAATTTAAACGTGTGTATTAGATAACACAAATAAACTGACTTCACACCAGATTGCCATCTTTTCCCAGGCTTGCTCTTTCTCTGACCGTCCTAACGGTAGATAAACACAACTCAAGCGTCTTGTTGCAGTGTAATGGAGAAGTCGCTGGCTCGCTGTCAAAGATGAGACTGGCTCACATTTCCACCGTTGTGAGAGACCGTTGCTGCTCTCTTTTGTTATGTTAGTGTGTTACTGTCTGTTTGTCCTGACTGTTTTTTTTCTCCCTTTAACCAATTATATTTTTGCATTTGCGAAAGCACGTATTTAAAGGATGAAGGGCAGGGTTGTGTTTTCGAAGCGTTTCTGTGGATGGAGGTTGTGTGACTTTAGAAAAGCAGTAGAAAGTCAAGGGTGATTGTGTGTCTGTGTCTGCATATGCACAGAAACTGTGAAGCAAAAAACTGAGAGGAGGGTTGAGGCGACAGTGATGTAATTTGTAAACTTGACTTGAAGAAATGATGTTACATAAGGTGCATGTGTGTGTGTGTGTGTGTCTTCCTGTAAAGCCTTGGCACCCCCGGATAAAGGGAAAGATCAGACTTCATGGTTTCTTAGGTTCAATCAGATCAAATTCTTAATGAAACCTCCTAATTAGAGGAGAATGTAGTTTTCTTTTTCTAACAAATCTTGGTTGACTCAAAGAAGCATCTCTTCTCGTCCTGCTGCTGGTGGAGCTTTGCTCACTGTATTATTTATGATTCCTTTATTCGCTGGTCTGGACGCCTGAGGCTAATCTTCTGTGACGTCTGCATGAAACAGAAAACATGCAAATTTGGTGGTGGCTTTGTCCTTTTGATTATAAGATCTGATTGTAAGGCTAACAACGTGATTTCAAAACCAATCAAATGTAAACATGAAAACTTTTTTTTCCCATCTGGTAATACTCTTTCATACAGCTTTCTTTGATTTCTATCTCTATAGTAATAGATGACAGTAAGTTTCTGTCTTCACAATGCTGCGATATGCTGGCCTGAGGGTTGTATTATGAAACAAGTTCTACAAAGCCAGGCTTTCTTTGAGAGAGCTGCCTCGACAAAGGCACCAAGGCTACCGTCCAATAACTAGGACTACGGTGCTGACCACCAAAGGAACCGTGTAGGCCCAGATCACTGGTTCAGGCTGTATACGTGCCCACAAAAAAGGACATTTGTGTGTCATTCAGCGCTTCTTCACCTATTCCCAGATTTCTTGACATTCTATTCATAAGAAGAGCATGTCTTGTGAATGGAGGAGTGTGTATAAAAACGATCATGACAAAAGCAATAATAGCAGTGGCTCGTCGCTTCAAGCAACAGCTAGTTTTGCAAAGTAGTACTTTTCTGTGTTCTGTTTAGTGTAAAATAATGCACTGTCGTTACATCCATGCATGTGGTACAGCTATATGAAAGCTCTTAAACGTTTTAATTTGATTTGAAATGAAATATGTTTTTTTTTTTTTCTTTTCAGTTCTATTAATTATGCATTGATTAGGCTAAAATACCCACAGGGACAACTAACAGGTTTAGTACCAGTCAGGTTTTTATTGAATTCTTCAGATAAACTCTTGTGTAAATGACTTCTAACATATTAAATTTCAGTCAGTCATTCAACAATTTGACCTTTTTTCCAAAAAGCACTCTCACTTCAGCGGCATGGCGAGACATCAACATTCATCGCTTCTCCTGATGACATCTAAAAGCTATTTTCAGCATTACTTGGTCTGAGATAGGATCATGAAAAGAATCACTGGAGGAATAAATCTGAGAGTCTGAACATGACCTGGCAGGTTAGAAGTTGCCATGGTGATATAACCACGTTAAGAGTCATCTTCGTGTCACTGGAAATCCTCGGCTAATTTACTTATATCTCCTTGTGCTGTATAAGGTGGATTGTTTCTGTGTTTGTGTAATTGATTCTGTAGCAACATGTGGATCAGAGAGCATGAATCTAATTTCATTTCTCTAGTCGAAATTATCCATATTTGTAGGATTTTACTTTCTAATTCTTAACTTGAATGTCATGCATTAAGCTCTTGGCTAATGCACATATTGGTTATTGCTCTTTTGGCTACGTGCACATGAGATAATTATGAATAATAATAATAATAATAATAATACAGCATTATTACCAGTAACCCTTGAGACTGATACCAATATGCATACTCAAGGAGGCCTGACTTCTTGCCATAGAAACATGCTTGACACGGTTTTCAGAAGCCTTAATGAAATGTCTTCAGCTCTGTCTTTATAGAGTTCATCATTTCTTAGCTCAATTGACTGTCATTTTTACTCTCAAATACACAATCTAACCATCTTGGTAAGCTATACATTTAACTGGCGCAGGTCGGTAAAGCTTTACGTTTTTAATTTTTAGGAGACGTCTTTAAGATCTGTTGCTTGTTTGGTTCTTTTTTTTTTAATTGGTTCTGTTTCACTAATGCCAAGTTCCAGTGTTGTGCCATCGATGTGGCATTTAAAATAGATAGAAATTTGGAATTTCCAACTTTACCGTTTTAACCAAGCACCAACCATCCCACACAGGAAGTACATTATATTGCAGTTCCTCCTTTGACCACTATGCGCTGGCTTCAAAACAGAGCAAATCTCCATTGACTCCCATGATAAAATGGCCAACTTTGCTGGAAAAAAACACTGATAAAATCTGCTCTGTGGTGGTGGGCGTTGTCATCTTGCAAGATGGAGTTTGGAGACTGTGGCGATATGGATTGCCACTGGTTGCAGAATTTCATTTCTATCTCTCTCCATTGAGATTGCCTTCAATGACAAGCGTCTTTTTTTGCCGCTCCACACCATCACCCTGCCTCCACCAGAAAAATGTTATTCTAACTCTATTTATGCAGCAATCTCCAAAGTCTTCTCCATGTCTTCTCCACTCTTTGACCCTGTGACCGAAGTGCCATAGGGACAATCTGGACTCAGGTGACAATCAGGTACCAATCAAACACTGGATTGTCAGCATCAGAACCTCAGAATGAGAGTCAACAGCAAAAGCAAAAAAAGCTGTTTGAGATTGGCAGAGAAGATTTAGTAAATCTTTCATGGGCACATGCCAGATACTCAGCTCTGCTGCTCATCCCACAAATGCATGTTTCTAACAAATGTTACACTATTAAAAAAGGAGGGAATAATCAGACTTTCTGATTGACTGCCAATAAGCATTGTTACAACAAAGAAATAATCTACCAAACATAAATTTATTTATTTTTGTTCATAGTCTAGATGTGTTCTCTTTCAGCAAGCTTCCTTGAAAACAAAAAAAAAACCTGTTATCTGTCTTTGATTGGTCTAATATTAAGAGTATGCTGTTTTACGGTGCCTCTCTTCCTTGATAGCTGTGATGTAGACTGGAGTAGTGAATGAGCAGTGGTGTCCTGCTCCATTACCGTTCACAGCTGTTAATGGTAATGGAGCAGGGACTCCCTGGGCACCACAACTACAGCTGAGTACTGCTCTGAACGTGTGCTCACTGTCTCTAATGTGTAGCCTTAAATTCTGAATGAAGAGAGAAATGAATATGTATGCTGAACGTGTCACATAAAGAAAAGTGTGTTGTTAAACGCAGATTAGGTTTCAAAATGTCTAAAATGCTGGTGATTGACAGCTCTCAGGCTTTAAAGCAAGCAAAACCTCTTAAACCATAAAATCACTAATGCTAGCGGTTTCTGGTGAAAGTTTGTTCCAGGATGGCCTTTCAGGTGGGCTTTGAAGGCTTGGTGGTCATATTCAAGTCTCTGTATCCATGTTTATGTATAAAGTCAGTCATCCAGCATTTGCTGGATACATGCAAATATGTGGAGAAGGTAGGGTGGAAGGGTGGATAGATTTTGGATGCACAACTAGATGGCATTGCTGGCTGAGACTGACTCATTGAAGTAGACATATTTAATAACATTGAGCTTATTTACGTGGTTTCCACGTCCACCGACATGAACCAAAAGCAGTTCTCCAGATTCGCCTATGCGTCTTCTCTGCCTCTTATCTTTTTCATTTTCTTCATCTGACAGTGTTTCTTTACCCTGAAAGAGAGATTAATCCAGTGAGCATGCTCAGTCCACAGGGTCACAAATTTTTGAGACCCAAATATTTTTGGATGGCTACAAAAGGTGCAAAATGACATTGACACACTTTCATTGCCAACAAGTAGAAGTGCTTCAGTGAGCTGGATGTCACACTGTTGGGAGTGGGGTGGATCTTAGTTTCCACCCCCTCCTAACCAGGAAATCAAGGTGAAACTGCTTAACAACTCTAGGTTTTTAACCTTTTTCCAACTAGCCTAACATGTTTCCATGCCAAAGTATGAATTTCCCTTCAGTCATACTTTAAATTGTTCATTGCTCTGAGCGATTGTTCACCAATAGATTAAATCCAAAGGTCTCTTTACTGTGCTTTTGCAAAAGCATACTGGCAAATAAAAGATACATCTTCTATACATTTAAAATTATAAATAAGTCTAATAAACCGTCTCTCATTCCCTCTCTGTTCCTGCACTGAACGGAGCCTGGGTGTCAGAAATAAACCACAAACAAAGCATAATTAAATTTAGCTATCTTCTATCAATCAGAGATGTCAAAGTAATTACTCAAAACTATCAGAGAAGTGTGCAAAAGGAGGACTTTTTAAGACAAGGGGGTCGGGAGAGAGGGCTTCAACCTGCCACACTGAAACTGTACCATCTCAGTTACATGATGAGCACTGATTAAGAATATAACATAAGACATAAGAATAAAACAACATTGAGGTATATCACAAAACATGGCAGTGTCACGTAAGGAGAGACATGTAGCCTAAAGGTAACATCCAAGAGACCCAGCAGAAAAATCACATTATAGTTGGGCTGCTGTGTACAATGATTTGGAAATCCCATAAAAATTTACAGTAAAACATAAAAACATGTCAGATGCTGAAAGTAAGATATTTTACCATTTCATGAAAAAATATTAGCTTATTTTGAATTTGACAGCAACAAAACAGTCTATAAAAGTTGAGACATGGGAAAGAAAAGGCACAGAAAGAACACTTGGAAGAACATCTTGCTACTAATTAGGCTAAATAGCAACAGATCAGTGATTGCATAAAAAAAAGAACATCTTAGAGAGGTCGAGGCTCTGAGAAGTAAAGATTAACCAGAGTCTTGTTGATCTTTTATTTTCATAAAAATTGTAAATCATTTTTAAATTGTTTCTCAGCAGAAACAAAATAGACCAAGGCTTTAAATATGCGATCATTTACAATACATAATGTTATCCAAAGATTCATGAAATGTGGAGAAATCTCTGCACACATGGGTCAGGGCCAAAAATCTAAATTAGATGCTTGTGATCTCCAGGCCCTCAGGCAGCACTGCATTAAAAGCAGACATGATTCACTAAAAGAAGTCAGTGAATGAGCTCAGCAACACTTTTACATCATAATATTAATAAAAAATAAAAATTAAAAAAAACTCCAGATGCCGAAAAGGATTTCAGTGCCATTTTCTCCAGGCTAAAGTAATTAAAATGGACATATGCAAAGTGGTAAAATGTTTTCTGATCAGAATAACATGGGGTGCTGTTGAGAGAAATGAAGGCTGAAAGGACAGAGGAGGTCGGCCCTGTTAAAATTCCAGCCTCCCAGTTTTACCCGGGGAACCTCCGCGGGTAGAAACACACCTTCTGTTTCCACGAGAGAGCTCTTTAAAAATAAAAAAAAACAGCCACTATGTTACAAAAATATTCTGAAACGCGTGACGGCATGACTGTGATTGCTAAAATAAACTCTTTGATGATTCCGCAGTTGTGTCATTTTCTGGTTTATTTATAGGTGCGTGTGTGCAGGTGTACAGGATACTGTACTTCACAGATGAGTTACTCCAGAAAATAAGATCAAGCGAGATAAGAGAAACAGCATTCACAGTGTGTACTGGTGACAGACACGAATGATGAAGACAAGAAAAGTCAGTGTTCTACAAAATCATTTTGGCCCAGATGAGCGATGAAGAGTCTGTTTTGGGGCAACACCAAAGGGAATTTCTGATACCCAGAGAATCATTTCTGATTGCTTGCGAAAATGATGTTTTCTTCTTCCCTCTCCTCCCTTGTCAAAAAATTCACTCAGATTCAGGCTCATGTTCTGCTTTGTAACTGTAGGTTAGTAAATTGTGCACAAAAGTATGCTTTAGTAGAATCTTTTCATGCCAGTTTTTCCTCCACATTATTCAGTTGTTGAATCTTCAAAATACCTGTGAGCTGCATTATCATGGAAATCCATTCAGCACCATTGACTCCGTAGACCAGATTTCAAGTTTATATTTGTTTTTTGTTTTTTTTTTGTGTGTTTGTGCCTTTAGAGGTGGAGGCGGAGCCCGCCAGGCAGCCAGGTGAACGTCCATCAAAGCGCCGCTGTTTCTGGGAGTACAGACGCACTCGGGAGTCGGCCACTAAGAAGAAACTGGGTGGCGACGTCCACTGGTCTCTGTCCTGGAGCTCCAGCACTCTACCCAGCACGCTGTACCGCCGCGAGGGTGAGAACGCCGCCTTTATGGGAACCGTTAATGGATCCATCAGTTGGATCCTTTCTTTACCTTATTCATATTTCATTAATAAAGAAATTATTTAAATATTTTATTTAGTAAATTAGTTCTTTTTGGGTGAACCCTTTGGAATGTACCACTTTCTAAAATTAATTTGCCATAAAAAGAGATTTGATTTTAATTTGATTTGATTCAGTAAAGACACAAGGAATTCTAATTAATGATCGTAAGCATATTCTGTTTCTGTATTTCTGAGATTTAAATTAACATTGCATCACGTTGTATGGATAATTAAAAGAGACACTCTGTGGCCTCTTTCTTTCAGACGTCAAATCAACTTCCTGAGGGTTTAAATGTCTGACATATTTTGGTCCAAATGCCACAGGGATAAAATAATAAATAAAAAAAAGCTGTACAAAGTACAAGAGTTCTGTTATAACTGAGTTTTGGGGTTGGCAGTAACTTGTAGTTGCTTTATGCAGAATTCAGACTACTTTCTGTACCAGAGTCACTTTAAATAGACTGATAAGCTCAGTAACTGCACTAAATTGCTCTATTTAGTACTGTTCTGTCAATGCGCCAAGAGTCTGAGAGTAACACAGTTTGGATTCTCTACATACTCTGCATGTGGTAGAAGTGACAAGAAAGCAGACTTTGACTGTGGCTTCAATCATCCAGCATAATTCAAGAGATACTTTTTCATATGATCCCTCTAATTCAGTAAACCAGAATTTTCCAAAAGAATTTGCATATGTTGTCTTGGGCTTTTTTTAGGGTCAAACAGAAGGAGGAATTTAGAATAAAAAAAAAACTGTTCATATTCAACATAATTGCTTGATTGGTAATTGCAAGTCTATTCTCAGAGGTGAAGCAAGAACTGAATGTTCAAGCTCCATCAAAATCTGCTAAGCAGCAGAGTCGTTAAACCAACACAGTGCAGCTGAAAGCGCCCCACTTCTTTCCCCTAATATGTCACAAATCAGATTGGGACCCTCAGGCATGTGGCCTACATTCAGCTTTTATGTCAAACTGTGAACTTTTCAGCGTTCCTCTAATAAGTGAATCTTATTGAATCAGACGTAACTGTGGACGAGCAGCATTTTGGCAGCCTGCGTTGTGCATCACAAGCCAATGCAACACAGTCCATTAATTTAATCCAGAGAAGTAAAGTCCCAAACTACTGAAATTCATAGCTTTGTGGCTGCAATACCCCCCAACCAATGGAGAAATCTAAAATCTTCTGTGTGCTGTGTTCTGTTTGCGTTGCCGCCCTGTAACAGAGTATACTTTTGAGATTTGGATCTCAACAAGAATATTTACTTTAGTAGATCTAAACAGTGTTTGGTTTCATGCTCAGCATAAATCTGGGCCTAAAGGATTGCAGAACTTGCACAGGCAGGTGATGAGTTCCTTCTATTGTGCTCTGAACAGGCAAAAAAGGGCGGCGCAAAGCCCGCAAAACAGACGCCAGCGACTTGACGCCAAACCCTCAGAAGCTTCACAACATTGGAGAGCAGCTGCAGAAGCTCAACGCCGCCATCGACGGGATGGGTCCCGTCAACGATCTGCCCGCTGTGGCCCGAGCCCGCTCCCGCAAGGAAAAGAACAAGCTAGCCTCGAGGTACCACATTATTTACAGCCCACCTACGTTTTCTGCACTGGGTCACATTCTAGGAATGCTTCACTATTGATTTGTTTTTCTTTTTTGTTCTTTTGTTTTTCTAAGGCATGAGGGAAATTTTGAGAATTTTTCGTTGTTGAATGTAAACTGTTGGCAGAACAGAGAAACCTGCAGGCATTGTGTGTTTTTTTTCTCTCTAGTTTAGCCTCTGTGAGATTGGTTTTCAAATATGTTGTGCATTTTAATTTTCACCTTCTAATACTTCTGTTTTTTTTTGTTGTTGTTTTTTGGATGATCATGGAATTGAAGGTATGAGATGAGTGCATTAGAATTGAAAATAAGGACATCTGAGGGAAGTGGCCTTTCATTTTTGCATGTCAACGATTTGATTTGATCATGAGCACTCTCTCAGCAGAAAGCCTCTAAAGGCAAACCTCTGAAAGATAAAAAAAAAGAAAGAAAAAACTGTCTTTAGAGGCTTCAGTACATTCTAATTTACTTCAGACGCATTTGAAACGCATCCCTGAGGATGGTTGACACAAAACAATGATTATAAAAGGGAAGTCATGGGTGTAATTTTGAGCTGATGAGCTCTTTTTAACAAGTTTATCCTGGATATCATCATGGCAGAGTAAGCGAAGGAAAGATGGAGGGAAACAGAGGAAAATAACACAGGCAGGAATGGAGGGAAGCAGGATGAAAGGCTGAATAGGCGGAAGCTAGACAGGACCGAGGACACGGAGTTAGATGTGCCGAGAAAGATGGGTCATGGAAAGTTCATCTCTGCATGGTGGGAGGGGGAGAATTCAGGATTAAAGGGGAGGGGGATTATCTTATATTCCAAACAGCAAAAAAGGCTGTCTGATAGACTGCTGGCAGAAGGAAAACTTGGAAAAATAAACAAGAAGCAGCTTTAAAGAAAGACGTTTACTGTTGGTGTGTATTTTATTCCCACTGTGATGTGACCGAGTTCATGTTTCAACCAAATATGCATACATTCAGAGGAGGAACGTTCACTTCTTATTCAGAGTCATGCTCGTGGTTACCCAAGCCCAGGTCAGGGTAAGTTGAAGCTGACCATTTCCAGGCTTTGCCCCATTTTCGTTCTTTTTTTCCTCCCCCCAGTCACGTCAAGATGATCACATCTGAGGCGATCATGCCGCAAAGAGGAAAAACACTAACCTAGTTCTGCTGTGCTCAACACAGATAGTGGCGAGTTGTTTTTTTAAGCATTCATTTTATGAATGTTGAACGTTACCTTGAGAATGTAACACGGCGCATAAAGTTTAGGACGAGGACTGTCTTTATATTATATTATAACAGAGACTTACAGATTTGCACGTGCGTCCTGTCATTTTTCTAAGCAAGGTTAATCTATGCTGCCCTTTTTCCTTGAACAAAGGCACATGAAATGAAATGTGTGTTTTCTTAAAACACGTTTATATATTTCTGATCTTATCCGAGTGCCCACTTCCAGTACAATAAGTCTGTTGAGAGACTTTAGAGGTCATGCCAGATGCAGCAACTCCTGTTAATGTAGCTAATCAGCTTGCTGCTTAGCAAAAAAAACAAAACATTCCCCTTTAATAGATTAAGCAAACAGTCACATACACGAAAAATGAATATTCGGTTAGCCGGTTTTATGACACAGTGACTGCAGTGCCATTACTTTCCTTCAGGCACAGTCACCTCTGAGGTGATTTGCTGCTCGGCAACAGGTAACAGCTTACAGACACTTCCTGGTATCTCAATGGCAATCACTTGATTTCTATCTTTGTTGGGGGGTTTTTTTTACCCCCCCTACACTTTTAGCTAAGCGAATATGTTTTAGTATTTTTTACTTTACGATAGTCAGTGAGGTCGCCACTGCTTTCTCCCCATTCAGTTCAACAAATAATCTGATTTGCAGCTGTAGGTAATCCATCACATAGAAGAGAATGACTTCTGTGGGGCTATTTTTAGATTTGTGTTGAGATCGGTGCTTGTTTCCAAAAGCATGTGTCTCTGTAAATGCAATTACAAGTCTGAATACCACGTTACACGCTGGAGCATCAGATCAGCCATCGTTGAAACAGCTTAGATAGTCCTATGTCTGCATCCATCCTCCTCAGACCAGCAGAAATTCTCTACATGTTGCCAAATATCGCCCCCATTGGATGTTTTCATTTCACACGCACCGACTGTTTCTTTTTTCGCTATTTTTTTGCACACGTTCTCACCCTATGCTCTGCAAGTAGGCCGATCATATCTCCTCTATAATGTGGTGCTGGGAAGGAGGGGTAAAAATTTGAAGTCAATCATCCCTCACAGTTTAGAGACACATCCTCACTCAGCGTAGTCCAGCTGCTCCTGGTGCGAGCCAGCTGACTCAGAAACAAGATCATGTGGTGAACGGGAATACAAACTTGGCCGATCCGAGAGACAGGCTTGTTTTCTTCTGTTTTCAGGGCTTGCCGGCTGAAGAAGAAGGCCCAGCACGAAGCCAACAAGATAAAGCTGTGGGGGCTCAACCAGGAGTATGGTCAGTACTGAACAAATAGTGACAGTTTACAGCCGCATCAAACCTTAAAGTTGGATTGACGAAACAATTCCAACAGCTCAGGTTTAGGGATGAGAGCTTTCATCATGCATGAAGACATTTATTATTTATTGACGTGAAAATATAGTCTGGCTGTGAGCAGGCAGGTTTTACTTCATTGTAGCAACTATTTTATTAAATATTCCCCTTTCAGTTTGCCTTTAACAAGGTTTCCTAAAATGAAAACACAGCCACCCAAATCCTTGAACCAAATTATAAGAAAACAGTTTATTTTCAACATTTTATTACTTGAATGTCCAGTTTTGAGTCTACTATTCCTAAACATGGTTTCCGTGGTGAGCTAAAGCTTTCGGCGTTTACCATGTTGTGATAGATTATGCCCGTCTTGATTTAATTCTCACTGATAATCCTTCACTTCGTGCGAGTTAAAAGTAACACAGTCAGTTGTTGCATGTATCCTGCTGTAGTTTCTAGATTAAAAAGAAAAAGGTCAGCAAAAAGCCCACATTATCTTACATATACAACAAATAACCACCTGTAGCCGCTTGCATCCTGACATTCTGTAATATTTATGAAACACATCCTCCGTTGGCTTTTTTACGTACTGGACTGTGATGCCGCACCTGAGTTCATTTTTGGTTCAAAAACTCAGAAGTCGTCTTATTTTTGTAATTCTTCAATTCAACTTTTAAGTTATTTAGAGCAAGAGAAGAAAAATACACAAAGAAACAGGTTTGTTAAAAAATAACAGCAGTTTGTTTTTTTAAAAAGTGAACAAAGCACAAAAACCTATTATAGATTTTATTTCCAAATACACAAATACATTGGGAACACTACAGATTCTGTTCCACATCAAAACATGGAAAAAGAAAATGTTCTCAAATTTGTTATTGCTTCATAAAAAGTAAAGATTAACATTTACTGTATAAACTCAGAAATGCTTGATGATGTCATTTCCTGTGAGTAACTGAACTGATATCTAGTTGTGTAACCACTGTTTCACACCATGTGTGTTTTATGGAGTCGACCAACTTCTGACACCTGGGAACAGGTATTCCAGTCCTGGATAGGTGGACTGCCATCCACAATTCCTCGAGCAACATTTTTAATATCCAGGGTTGGGCTGGCCACTCCGTTACATTTATCTTGTTGGTCTGGAACCAAGATGCTGCTCCTTACTGGTGTGTTTGGGGTCGTTGTCTTGTTGAAACTCCCATTTCAAGGTCATTTCCTCCTCAGCAAGAGGCAACATCACCTCTCCAAGTATTTTTATGTATTCAGACTGATCCATGACCGCTGGTATGTGATAAATGGGCCCAACACCATAGTACGAGCAACATCCCCATATCATGATGCTTGCTCCACCATGCTTCACTGTCTTCAGTGTATTGTGGCTTGAATTCAGTGTTTATGGCCCCTAGTCCCAAATAGAACAATCTTGCTTTCATCTTTCCACAAAATGTTGCTCCATATCTCTTTAGGTCATTCAGTGTGTTCTTTAACACTTTAGAACATCTTCAGCACATGTAGGTTTGCTTGTTTTTGTTTTTTTCAACAACTGGCTTCAGATAG
The DNA here is from genome assembly GCA_037176975.1 of Arrhamphus sclerolepis. NCBI lineage: Eukaryota > Metazoa > Chordata > Actinopteri > Beloniformes > Hemiramphidae > Arrhamphus > Arrhamphus sclerolepis. The sequence continues at coordinate 22,552 of JBAMYA010011540.1, read as the reverse complement.
ATGTCTCCTAATTTTATCCTCCGTGATCACCCTGGAGCCGATCATTGGCTGAGATGATCATTTTGGCTAGTTTTCCATTTTCTTCCACATTTCTTCCAGCTTTTCTTGCAGTTTTAAAAACGTTTGAGATCATTTCAGCCGATCAGCTTATCATTTTCTGCACTTCTTTATATTTTTTCCTCTATCCAGTCAACCTTTTAATCAGAGTCTGCTGTTCTTGGGAGAAGTGTCTGGAACAATCTATTTTTCTCAGATTTTCAGAGAGAAAGACTTGTCCTTAAATAAGGGTCACTTTGATTCTTCATAGAATGAATGACCTCACAACCTGAAGCCCACACTGCTATTTTGTTTAACAGCCTGATATTCCTTTGTCTTTACTTCCTGGAAAGCAATAACAAATGTAATAAGGTTCTTTAAACACACTGCTATTATTTTGAACACAATTATAAAATGGGGGAAATTTGTATCATCTTTTTATGAGGGTAATGGTGTGCGACAAGGCAGCATTTTGTCTCTGTGCCTTTTTAACATTGTCACGACCCGATTCATGAGGGTATGACAAAAAAAAGGGAGGCACACCGACTGTAGGGGCAAATCTATGAGTGTTTATTTAAGTAACATAACATTTAAACAAGAAAAAGACCAAACAGAATTAAAGTATGGCGTAACACAAACCCAAAACACACCAAATAAGAACCGAGACACCACCCAACGCAAGACCTAACTAATTCAAGAACAGCAAAAGCAGTTTGAAAACATCAAGCCCAACAAGAATACCAGGACTGCTTGCTATGTGGGAGGCATGAGCAGCCCCTGGTGTGAGGAGCAGCCAGGTTTAAATAGACTGGGAACACTGGCCCAGGTGCTCCCAGTCAGGAGCTAACGCCAAGCCACACCCACTTCACCTGAGGAACAAAGACATGGAGGAGGACAGGAGTCGCTGCAACGTGCATATGGATTATTTATCTATGCTGTTGAATCAGTGAAGGACTGGCTGTCGGGTTGGCGGTAGAACCATCAACCACCTGATGTATGCTGACCATCTTGTGATCTTTTCTCCATTAGGTGATGGTCTGCAGCAACTGTTAAGGGTTTGCTCTCAGTATGGATTAGACTTTGATATTAAATATAAGCATCATGATTGTCAGAAGCAAAGAGGACATTAAAAAACGTTTTGTTTACGATGGATCATGTATGTGTCTGAATAAAAATGTTGCTGTCGCTGTGATCGTGTTGAACACGTAGGATGAAGGGAGAACCCATTTCCCCTTTGTCGTCCCTTTCTGTCTCCAGGGAATGGTGACTTATCGGAATGCCCACCATTCCTGGAAAGCAACACGCCAAGACCAGGAAAAGAGAAAACTATTCCGTGTAGAAAAGCCAGTATGTAAAATCTGCTTTGCCTGACATATCCAAACTACTCCATATCGTGAAGATGGAATCAGTCCATGCAGATTACAGGGGAAACACCTTGAAGATGTTCTGTTTGAGCGCACAAAGCTGATAGTAACAGGACCACTGGAGAGCACGTAAACAAACCAAGCGAGGGAAAAACCTGAGAAGTGCGACTTCACCTCTTTCCTGATAATCAACACCTCCTTCTCCAGTAAATCTCCCATCTATCTCCAGGCTGCTTCCTCCTCTTCCTGCTTCTCCTCCCTCCTCCTCACTCTTATCTAGTTTAGGGCAACTGTTTTTGCAACATCACCAGCATCCAGCTTCCTCTGCCCCATTCTTCTCTCACTCTCCATCTTTTTTTTTCCAACATTCCAGTCATTCCTGATCGTGCTTGAGCATTTCATCGCAAAGGCTTTATTTGTGGCTCCCACAACATTTTTGTCTTCCTGGTAGGAAGCCAAAACACACAGAACTAAAACCTCACACATTCCCCTGCTTCCTCTTTCCCTTCTCTTTTCATTTTCCTCCCTCACTCTCTTGTGCTCTTTGTCATCTCTCTTTCCAACTCTATAATTTGCATCTTTACAAAACACACATTACATACTGAGCTACAGAGTCAACAAAAAGCTTCAGACAAATAGGACGTTGACGCCATGCCAGTACTGGGAAGCTCCTGAGCTGTCTGTGTGTGTGTGTGTGTGTGTGTGTGTGTGTTATAGAAACTTTGGGTCAGATTCAGCGACGTCGCACACACATACACACCCTTTCCCGTTTAGACAAAACAGAAATTTCCTCAACAAAGGAATAAAACAAAATGACAGAGGTGTCATAGCGCCAGGAGGTCACATGATTTCATGAAAGGAGGGGCCAGAATCGCAGGAGGTTCTCATGTTTCACACCATCGTCAGAGTTAGTCATTATTTTTGTACATAATAATTGGGAGATGATGTATAAATTAATGAAAAGAAAAAGAATGAAATGTTCAACAGACTCAAAGGCACAGAGATGTCGGAGTGGGAAGAAACACCGTTTGGTGGCCTGAGACTGCTCTCGGAAAATCAGGTTACTTTCTCAAATGTGATCTGTAGGACAGACCTCCTGCATCATGATTTGCAAATAATCCGATTGGATATGTGTTTCCAGACATTAACCTGTTCCCATGAGTTGCTGTGGCAACTAGATAAGTCAGTAACTATGCAAATACACTGGTGAATCTGTGATCCTGTGGTTTACTCTTGCAGATTTGCCACACAGAAACCTCCCTCAGAATGTAATGACAGATTTACTCTGAGTCGTCCGTTTCACGCTGTTCATTCAGGGAACATGCTCCACTTTAAAATACAGAAGTTTAAAGCCGATGCTCCTCTGGCAGCAGAGGTAGACACCGAGCTTTGTTAAGCTGTGAAAGGGAGAGGATGCTGTTAGCTGGAGCATTAAGACGCCTCTGCTTGATAAAGCGGACAGCAATGGCGTGTCGAGCAGAACTTTTCTTTGGGAATGTAGCGTGATCTCTGTTTGTCTTTCATAGCCCTGGACCCAAGCCATTCTAAATCACTATTTAGCAGCCTTTTTTCTCCCTCTCCAGATGTTAAGCATTAGTCTGAATCAATCTGCATGTCCCAGTTGACAGATTTGAGTTGTAGGTATTTAAAAATAATAGTAATAATAATAATAACTGTTTAAACGCTCCCCCAGCTTTCAGATCCAAAAAATGAAAAATGTTTTTTTTTCTTTTGTCAGTGAGAACATTTTACATAGTCAACTAGATATTTTTCAGCTGGCACATTGTCATGACAGTCATTATTTTCTCACCAAAAACCTGTTTGAACATGGTCCACCCATCTATCGCTGACACTTGAGAAGCTCGATGCAGCAACTGTTTGTCTTCACGTCTGCAATTTTTAAATAGTTTCACATCCGTTTTTCTTAACTAGTCATAGGTTTCAACTCCCCTATGACTGTATGTGTTGATGATGATTGTTTTTAACCATATGAACAGGAGATATTTTTACCTCATTAGTTAGGTTTCATTTTCTTTTTCTGAAACACTGAATCATCGTCACATATTTGTTGCTGCACAGAAAGCCTCACGCAGATGTTTGAGCATTTCCCCCGAGCTGCGTAGGGAGGAAATGATCTTGCTTAAGACATAATGTGTCACTGCAGCTGGATTCTCAAGATGTTTTTTATAATCTCAACCTAAATTAGTCTTTAACAAAGGTGTTGGGCCCTTTCATCCCACCCCTCCAGTTCCACTTTTCACACCAGTATTTCACTATTCTGTTTCTGTTTCATTCTGGGTTTTTTTCACATTTTATGTACAGAAAACCTGTTGGGGGCTCTGCTGCGTATTAAGGAGGTGATCAGACGGCGAGTGGAAAGCAGTGAGGAAGAGGACGCGGATGAACGTGGGATGACCCAGCGTCTGGAAGACATCCTAAAAGAATCCAGCGGTGAGAAACGTACTGACGCTAAAATTAGAAGTTCTGTGTCCTTTTTTTTTTTTTTTTTCCATTCCACATTTGAATTTATCTCCACGACAGGTCCGCTAGTCGCAGGACGGACCAAAGACTTCGTGCAGAGGATACTGGCAGCCAGCGCCAGCTGTCAGAACCAGTGTAAAGATCCTCCCCAGGGAGGGGATGAGGCAGCACGTTAAATCCACCCTGAGCCCATCTTCTTCTGTGCCCTGCCCTCCCAGCACCACCCTCCTAACCTGGCCAAGCTCCGGCACACCTTCTCTACTCTCACGCTGTACACATCTGAGTCCTACATGGAGAGGTGGACAGGCTGGGAAACAGGAAGAGGAGGAAGGAGTAGTCTAAACAAAATGGTAGAAAATTACCACCCTGCTCTCGGTCCTCTCCTGTAACAGCAGCTGTCTTCACCGCTCTGTCTGTGCAGGCTGCACCACAACCACCACCAGACCAGAGCTGCTGCTGATGTCTCTGTATTCTGTGTTCTGTCGGTGTGTGTGTGTGTGTGTATGCGTGTGTGTGTGCCTGTAACATACTGTATGAGCGTTTATAGTGTTCCTCTTCCCCTCCGTGTGCTGTATTTGTATCCCATTGTGCCTATGAATAGACATTGCACTGTTTTGTAGATGGTTGTAGTTATCTGCGGGGGGACCAGTAGTGAGGCGAGGGCGAGGGGGCATTTGAGGATAGAGGAAGTTCTAAAACAAGGAAGTGGGAGGAGCCCAGGCCTAGAAAAACAAAGAAGTGGGTGTGTTTTTTCTCATTTGGCCGGGCTCCTGTTGGAGCACCACTTACTACTTGGATCGCATTGGCATCTGAAATTACTGTAGCTGTTGTGACACGCAGCAGTTGATAGAACCCTGATGCCAGACCTAGTGTAAATGGAAACAAGAGCCTGTTTGTTGTGGAAACGTCTCCGGTGCTTTGATAGACTCCCCTCTCTTTTTAGCATCATCTCCGCCACATCAAAAAGAAAGCTGAGTTGAAAACGAAAGTGAAAATGGCACCTTAATACAAACTGACCAAAGATAATTGATACTGTGGAGCCGTTGGGGCATCAGAACCGCTCACTGCTTCAGATGCTGCCAGCCATTTACACGTCATTTTGTTCTGCAAAGAGGAGAAAAAGACTGAGTCTTATACTTTGATTGTTGTCATGTTTACCAGCATGCATCCTGTAAATTTTATATCACCAAATAGACTCTGATGCTCTTCACCTAAATGCACTACTGCTGTGTATGTGAGAGGTATGGTGTGACTGTCACGGGATTCTGACAAGCATTTGGCTCTGCAGTCTGGTGCTTCTTTATCTCATCTGCAGTGGCTTTGTTTGAGCCCACAAAAGGGAAGTGTCCTCAATGCCCTCCCCAAGCCCTCTCCTCAACCCCCTGACCTAATTATGTAGCGCAACTTCCTGAATTGCAATGACAAATAGCGAAAAACACTTGTGCATCTAGACAGCAAATAAGTCTAATTTGTTTGTTTTTCTTTGTATGATTTTTGTTGTTATTTGGCAACGCCACAGCCCACAAAGTGGGCGTCAGTGTTGAGAGTTTTGAATTCTGCCTTTCTTCTGTGGTCTATGCTGAAGCTTTAGGCCAACCTGTCCACGCTCTCTAAATGTAGTTGGACATTTAAAAAAAAAAAAAAAAAAAAAAAAAAAGCATTGTCAAGGACCCTTTTGAATTGCACTGTGGTAAGAGCAACTAAGCACCTTTTAAGAGGGCTTCAGATCCTCCAAAAGAAGAAAAAAGAGGAAAAAAAACAAAGAAAAAAAAAGACTCTTGGCACCTTTTTTGTAAAGACAGGTAATGATTGAGAGACTTGAGGGCGCCTAGCGCCTTGTGACCGACTGGTGTTTTGGATTTGTTTCAGCATGGTGCTATTGTATGACGAGAAAAATAAAGAGCATTGCAAAGCTGCGTGGAGGCTTGAGGCTGAAACCGCTGACTGGATTTTGCCCCGCGAGCACATACTGTTGTAATAGGCAGTTTGTTTGCATAATGACGCCTTTCTAAAGTGCCTGGAGCTTAGAGCCACAGGGACATGTGTTATTATGCCTGATCTTAAATCCTATTACAAGGTAAAACTTAACCTATGACTACTGCGCCAAGCTTGGCCTCACTTGACTTTACTGAGGAGGGAAAAAAAAAAAAGTCAGTTTGTCAAGGTCTCGCCGCACATTCAGCCAAGAGTGTACCAAAATATTTTCCTTTCAGATGAAACCTTTAGATGGAGAGGAGCTGGTCTGGCACTGGTCTCTGTGAACATCACCTCTGGGAAACGTGCATGGTGGAGGGGCTCTTAGCCAAGCTATTCCCTCCTGTTTTCCAACCTTGACGAGCTCCCGCGTGGGCTGCGTTCCAAAGCTGCTGTTCTGTAGCACGCTGCTTCCCTCCTATGGAAAATCCATTTCCCGTCTCGGCAAGGAGAAAAGCAGTTAACTTTAAACTCTTCACCTCCTGGGGGACTTGTTTTTGGTTACTTTGAAAGCCGTGGACAGAGGAGTTCAGGGCAGTTTATTGTTGCTACTGTTTTAGGTTTTGTACTCTTATTGCTAGGGAATGTTTCAGATGGTTGTACGAGTTATAAAACTGTACTGTAAACAGCAAATTCCTGTCGCTCGGCCAATATGGTCCGATGGAGGCCTCTGGTGAACAGAGCTCTTTAGCGCTGATGCCAAAGACACATCATCTGTGGCTTTGAGGACAAAAAAAATAAATAATCAAGCAGCAGGAGGCTCTGTCACAGCCATTGCCCCAGGTTTTCACATGTTAATTTGCAGTCAAAAGGGCACCGCAAGTGGAAATCTAAGCACTCTATAGCTACACAGACATGCAGACTTTCTGTAGTGGGTCGGCAAGCTGGCGAGCCACTTGATTTTACGCCGGCAGCAGCTGGTGCAGCAACAAGCTAATGAAGAATAAACAGCTGAAGCAACTGTACATATCACTGAGGTCTAAGAAGGTTGACCTGCCCATCTGCCACAAGGTCTTTGGGTTTAAGATTCCACTTAAAATGCAAGTTTATCCTGATACTTTCCCTTTCTCCAAAGCAGTGTTATGTAACGCAAAACATCTGCTCTGTTCATTCATCAATATGCCAAAAACCGAGGAGAAAATGTTTCTCATTTCAGATTCAAACAACAAAAAGTGCAAAATTTTATGCAGTTAGTAAGATGGAATTTTCAATTTGATGCCATAGCATCACTCGTCTTAAAGAAATATCTTGCCACGTTGGTACGGTGGATTATCCCTTCAGCTGTAAAGCTTTAATAGTGAGAGGCCAGTGCTGGCAGGGCGGCTTGTCTCTGCTCACATTCCTGATTCAGTTTCCCAGAAAGGTTCTGTTTACGCACACCTGGAAGCAAGAGGCACATATGTGAAGGACAAACTTTGCTTTTTTTTTCCTCGTGACTGCTGTATTTTATCTGCGTCGACCGAGCTGTACCTTAAGGAATACAGACTTTTCTCAGTTTTCAAATTTTGCCTGCTCCGGCTTGATGTGGGCAGCAGCTGCGCACGGACTAACAGTTCTGTCAGAGGGGCTGTCTTCCCCAGGACAGAGCTAAGTACGCTGCCCTGAAGCCTCCCCATCACTGAGCACTCGTAATGTCAAACGTACACAGAATAGACTGAGGTCACAGATGGATTATTGAGGCTGCTAATGAAGAAATCTGTTGCTGCTTTGGTGCCGTCGTTGCTGGTGTGCAGATGTCAACTGGATGTACGATGGAAGCACCTCACCAGGTGTGTGTAGCCGTGCGTCTGACCCATGAAAGGTTTCTTGTTCCGCCAGTACACACTAGCACATGTGCACAAAAGGAAATAAAAAGATTTCAAACCTGTGTTCAGTGGGCTGCAAAAAAACAAGTTTAACTGAAGTAAGTGGTGGATATTTGAACTGTGACTAAGACATGAAACGAGTAAAAGCGATTCTGATCATTTAATGAGCATATTTACCAAACGGTGCTCGATTCCAGCCTGTGTCGGTGCGGTCTGTCGTTACCGTTTCATGTCACTGCAAATTGAAAACCTTTGTGCTTCAGACAGCCTTTAATCTGAATGCCTTCTCAGTGTTTTCCGGACATTTTCTTCCTTAAATCGTTTAGATCTGAATATACTTTTAGCATCCTGGCTGGCTTGAAAGATGAGACGTTCAGCCTTCAGTTCAAAAGGAGTTAGTGACTCCTGCATTTGTGCCCGCATTCAGGTTTAATACGCACTGTCTAAGATTGTGCCTGTTTGGAAAACCCCGGCTTGAGTGCCCGCAGATCGATGCGGAGGCAGACAGAAACTGTCCACCTTCCCGAGCTTTCATCTGACCGCAGTTGGTTTTCAGACCCAGTTGGACCTGGTGGGTTGAATAGACACATCAGTAAGTCTACACTGGTGGGACGGTGCTGACCTCCTGGTGCCTGTCCCCACTCTGCTCCGCTGCTCACATTGTTAGAGACACTGGGGCTTCTCCAGTTTCAAAGGCGGCGTGCGTCCGTGCAGTGGAGACTAGAGAGTCGGCACTTATCCAGGGCCCCTGAGTAGTTTATCCAAAACCTTTTAATCCCCAGGACCACCTCCACCCGCTGTCTCCCTCTGACAGCTGCAGAGGAGGGCTTCAGTCGAGCCGCCGCCTGCTGGGGTGGCCTGCATCTTCATTATTTTCCACGAGATGTTAAAGTATATCTGAGGAGTTGGACTGTAGGAGTCCTTGTTAGTTGAAGTTCTAAGAACAGGAAGTCGTAGTTTTCAGTTCTCTGATCGCGCTCGTATTTATTCATTCACTATGAACAGAATACAGCAAGACAACATTCTGGAAATGAGCTTATTTGCTGTCATCCCCAGGATTTGATAAGAGGTTATCTATCATTCTCGTCTCCACCTAGCCAGAGTGACCAAATAAACTCGAAAAATGTTTCATGTTGTGGCTTACATATGCATGTGCAGAAATACCTTTTCAACGATCTAATAAACAAATACATATCAGCATATTTTGACAAAGCACGACCACCAGTGGAGCAGCAGCTATGTTGCCGGGTAACGTGCAATCAAAGTTAGAAGCTAGTGTAGTGGTCTATCAGTTAGCTATAGCATAGTTTACGATTAGCTTGTTCTGAAGTAATCAGCATCTGTGGTCTCTGGCCCCGAGTTGTGGCTTCGCTCAAATGAGAATATAGATCCTTACGTTTACATTAGAGCTGAAACCCAAATTCAGAACCAATAATGCAACAAAAAAACAAATAAAACCATACGAAAATAATCGCTCATTAATAATAATCAAGGTAACTTAATGCATATGATTGTATCTCATCTTGGTTATTTCTACATAAAGTAGATAAACAAGTCACAGCGTGTCATTAAGAACATTTTTGGGGTTATTAGGAAGTTTATTTAGTCACTTATCAAATAACTATGCTAATTTTTGGTAGTTAGCATTAAGGGGATAAGCTCTGGGCCTGACGGCAAATAAGTAAATCCCAAAAATGTTGGGATGTCCATTTAACTGATCTGATGCAACCAGAACTCGCCTACCAGCAACTCCGATTCTGTATTCTTCAGTATTAGATAGTTTTACGCTCTTTACGTTTTCGTGCTGCTCTTAAATCTGTGAAAATGTGCTCGTTGACGGCCTGAGAATCGAAACGCAGACCTTCTGAGTGCTACAGGTGCATCGGCGGCCGAGACAGCCCTCAAGGCTTAAACCAAAAACCAAGTCAGTTGTTTCCGTCCAGATCGATGACGTGTCGTAGCCAAAGGCCAGTCGCAGATGTTGAGCAAAGGGAAGGATATATGTCGAGCCCGATATGAAATGCTTTTTTGTTTGTTTGTTTCTTTGTTTTGCAGAGCATAAATACTGAATAATGATCTCTGTTGGCTCTTGAGTCTGTCTGAAAACATGCTGAATGACAGAAGGAAAGGAAAACCAAGAGATGAGCAAACATTCCACAATGCCATGTTCATAAAACCTGTACAGCAACCCTTCTCTTCACGCCACCCTCCCCCTCCCCCTCCCCCTCCTGCACCACCTCCTTCTGTCCTTCAGTAACCAGAAATCACAATACCACGGTAATACTTTGGACCTGTTAACACATTAACATGTTTATGTACAACTCCTTTTGTCAGTAAATAACCTTAAGGAAAATAGTTTAAAAAAAAAAGCGTGGGGGGGACAAGAAAAACAAAAAAATCAAAATACAAGAAGTGCCGTACAAATAGAAAGCCTAATATTTTTTGTTTTGTGTGAGTGTACTGTATACCTGTATAATGTATATTTTAATATTTATATGCAGCAGTTGTATTAAAGTATATTTTTAAAATAAAACTTTAAGATGTGGTCGTTTGTTCGACTGTGTCAGAAGATGAAGGATGTGGTGAAGTTTCTTCTCGTGAAGAAAGTAAAAAGAAAAAACAAAAAAGCAGTAAATTTGACTTTAGCACCTTCTTCCTGTTAAACTGATGCAGTGAAGCGACAGAGGAGCAATTTAAGGTGTCACTTTCCGGTCTGTTTTTGTTCATCGCATCAGAAGGAGGTCAGGATTTGCATTTTCACCGGAACATCAAAAGCTCAAAAGTGTTGCTCGGCAACGGCAGCAGGTCTGCTTGGATTCTGTTATCGCCTGTGAAAGTTTACATAACTTTAAATATTTATTCAAAAAGTTCTGGCTTCAGCTCGCCACAAATGCTTCACGGGTTAATTCAAACTCCAGAATCCAGCTCGCTGGTTCTGTGATGTCACATGATGATCAGACACCAATACGCCTCACAGTTTATTAAAAACAAATAAACAAGTATGAAATCTTATTTCAGTCATGGAAAAACACTGAACAAATGAATGAGTGGAATATAAAAAAGTTTGAGGCAGTTCTGTTTGTCGTGTTTAAATGAACTCCTGCTGTGGCCTCTGCTGGCAGCAAACACGATCTGTAACTGCTTAGTTCAGAACAAACCCAGCAGAGATGGTTGGAGAGTCTGGAGGGGAGAAGTCCAGCACCTTCAGCCTGCTTTGTTCATTTTTCCATCCTCCAGTGTTTTGAGCTGATAATCAGGCAGACGCAGACAGACCAGCTGCAGCTGCAGACACAACTGACTGAGATGGAAGGTGTGTGTTGATTGTTTGGATGTGACCTGAGACCAGGTTCAGCCTGAAATAGATTTTTGTAGGTCGAACGTTCATGTGGAGACATAACTTGTGACCTGCGAGCAAAGCACCTCCTGAAAGACTCGGGCTGCTCATTGATACCTGGAGGAACATTTCAGTTATGCTTCATGGAGACTGGATTTATTATTATTATTTATGGTTTGATTATTGAAACCTTCTATCTGTGAAAGATTAGCAGCAACATTTATTTATATGCATTATTAATTTTTGCTCAGAGTCAAATACATTTTTTAAAAGAAGCTTCAACACATTTTTGTCTCCTTAGGAATCTATTCAAATCAGATTCTTTTGATCCTGCTCTGGAAAAAAAAGCATCTTCTTATTTCTCTACTTCGTTGGAGGCCTTGGGCTTTAACCTTGTGCCCTGAGGGATTTTCTCCACGTGGCTTATATGGTAAAAATGACATAATCAGGAAGTAGATCACTGGGAACACAGCCTGAAATGAAGTGAGGAAATGAGAAGATGCGTGCGATTTGAGTGGATTTCAATGAGCACATTTTCCTGCATCGGTTCTTCAACATGAGCATTTTAGTCCAGGATGTTTACAATAACCTAAAAATGACATTTGAAAAATGAAGAAAGCTGGAAAATGCACTACCTTGCATGTATCATCATTAATATGCCTGGGGGGAAAAAAAGGATAAAATATGGTATAAATTAAAAGCCAAAAACAAAAGAATGTGCTTGTCCAGGCCTGGGAAGAGTCACATAAGGCTTTGTTGTTTTTTTTTCCCCTCATTTTATGTTCATAGTTTAAGCTTCGTCCTAAACTTTTCTTTCGTAAATGCTTAATAATAAATCATAATATTTTTTAAGTCAACAATATGAAGAGGTCATTAAATGTATTTTTTTAAAAGTAGCCTGAGAGAAAAGGTGAAACGCTGCTGCCTTTCTGGCCTCTGTGCATGTAAGCAGTTGCTGAATAATTTAATTCAATCATCTTTGAAAAGTTCCATTAAGCCCGTCCTTCAACTGGTTTTATCAACTATATTTTTTCCTCATCAAAACCCAACTTCTACCAAAAGTTGGCACAAGCCTTGTTGTTTCCATGACAGCGTGGCTATGAGAACAATCCAGAGGAAACAAAGGACAGGTTGGATCATTTTTCTTCAATGTTTTTGAAGTGCAGTTGATTAACGGAACCACATTAGTTTGGAATCGGATTCATGGACAAGAATGGAAAACAACACTGTAAAACAACAGAATTAGGATTGATTGTATTTGGTGCTTCAAAGCAGAGATAAAACACAGGATGTCAGCTAATAAATAAAACACACATATTTATAAAAACTCTAACTAACAAAGCAGTGAATGAACAGTGATACATAGCCAACATAAGGTTTGAGGACAGAAGCAGCATAGTGGCATTAAATCATGTAGTGCATACTGGTAGCACTGGTAGCACTGGTAGCTGTAGGAAAGAACCTGCTCCTGAATCTGAGCTTTGGCTTTTAGCTGATCTGTAGCGCCTGCTGGAGGGCAACTGTTCAAACTGGGCTGAAAGGAGTCCTTAATGATGTTTTCAGCTCCATGAGGTAATGAGAGCTGGTTTGATCCTCCAGGGATGCCAGCAGTTTTGTTTTTGTCGTTTTTGGCTTTTTGTTCTTGTTTTTTTTTTTTTCTTTTCCCTTTTCTTTTATGCTCACCAGTCGTTTGTCTGCTGAAAAGCAGCCTGCATATCCCACTGAGATGCAGTGTGTGATGGACTCGACGGCCGCTCAAGCAGAAGGACATCAGCAGCCTCCCCTCCATGATGCTTGTGCTGAGCACTCGCAGGAAGAGGAGCCCTTGATGTACTTTCTTCACTAAAGCAGTGCTGCAGGCCAACCAGGAGGGATATCAGTTATCTGAACGACTGTTCACGTTACCCAGTAGCCTTTTCTTTTTTTTTAGTTTTTTGGTGGTGTTCAAAACCAGTAATTTCATCTAGAATCAACAAAGAAAGAAAAAAAGAAAGAAAGAAAGCAATGCAATGATTTACATACCTAATTAACCCAAATTTTATTCACAATTAAAACAGAAAACATTTCAAATGTTGGGGCGTGGGGCATTTAATGAAAAATATTAGCTCATTTTGAATTTGATGGCAGCAACACCTTTCATAAAAGTTGGGGCATGGGCAACAAAAGGCTGGAAAAGTAAGAAGAAACATCTGGTGGAGTAATTTGCGACTAATTAGGTTATATGAAAAGAGCACCTTGGAGAGGTGCACGTTCACTAGAGAAGACCCAGAAAAATGTCCCGTGTGCTGACGAATAAGGATGTGAAGTTCTTTATGGAAATCATGGACGCAGTTTCTCCTGGACTGAAATGCAAAAGGGTCATTGAACCTGCTGACAGTACGCTGTTCAAAAGCACATCATGGTGCATCTGTGCTTCTGGAATTACGTTACTTTACAAAAGCATGACTTCATAGTAGAAGAGTTTGAGTGCTGAACTGGTGTGCCTGCAGTCCAGACCTTTCACCAAAAAATGTAAGGCACATAAAAAAAGATGAGAAAGAACGCCGTTTCCTGCTGAGCAGCTTGGATCTCATGCCAGGTGAGAACGTGACAGCAGGAGGTTTGTTACACGGTGGTAAATGTCACGCTCTCCCAGCTTTTTGTTCAGGACACGTTTCTGCTATCAAGTTCAAAATCACCTTATTTTTTGATTTTTTTTTTCCAAAGACATTATTACATTTTACCGAAAAACACACTGGTAACAGGAGTGAGTGCAACTGGCTTGCACTTGTTGAGGTCACAGATGATGGCTTTGTGGCAACAGGAAAAGAACAGGATCTTCAGCAGGAGATGTTCTAGATCTTGGTGAAGACTCCCAACAAGCAGGTCGGCACAAGACTGGACAACTTCACTTTAGTCCCCATCGAGTCCAGCAGCCCTCCCTGGATTTATGGACACACACCTCACCTGCTGCTCCTGCAGCTTGAATGGACCAGAGGTGGACAGGAGACAGCACTCTCAGAGCAAAGATGCTGAGGTAACATGAAGAGTTTACAGAGTCGTTGCTGCTGCTTCCGTACATGCATATATGTTATATCCTCTCCCTGCGGGTTTTTTCTTTCCTTTGGCTTCCTTCTATCCTTTTCTTGAATGTTTCTTGTGCCTCTTTCAGTGTCCTTCTCACTTTAACTTTGATGCTTCCACGGACGGCCTTGGCGCTTGACCTTAAGGCAATATTACTTTTTTAATAATTCTCTGCACAGAAATAACTGGATGCACTTATCAGCTGTAACACTGTCAGCACAGCACCTAATTTATTTTTTCAAAGAATGAAAAAAAAAAAACACCAGTCACTGTGCAAATACAACCACCATCATTATCTAAACATCTTGTTCTATTTAGGGTCCCGGGTATCTGCTGGAATATCTTTTTTAATTATATTGATATTAACTTCTGTCTACCGTATAATTTTAAACAGCCCAGTTACCAAACATACACATTCACGTCTGAGAAAAGCATAACACAGAGAGCAACACTTATTCTAAAAGGATTCTTTTATTGGATTGGAATTATTTAAGGTCACATCTGTATTAGACATATGTACATTAAAAACATTTTTAAAAAATTAAGTCTCTCTTCAGTGAATTATTGTTCAACATTGCACAATGCCCAGCTCTAGAAAGATTGGTCCTTTGTCAGAAGTTTAATCAGAGTAGCAGCGGGAGTCCTGAAGTCCAAACAGGGACTGAGTCAGAAAGACGTTTGCAGTGTTTGATTTGTTCTGGGAATCCAAAATAAAACAAAAATGACAATGAGCACTGCCCAGTTTCAGACACAGATTCCTCTCATTTAACAAAAAAACATTTGCACCATGTAGAATACGTAGAAACACGGCACAGCTTATGAAGCACAGCTTTGTTTCACGACAGTGGGTCATCATCTTTAGCTGGATGAATCATGCCCTCCAGGTTTGACTGAAAGAAACAAAATCAATCCCAGTTCATAGAAAACAAAACATCCTCCCACTGTGGGATCAACACGTGAAACCACATCTCAGGAAGTTTCTCCAGGTGCTGCTCAGACACACGTGTGCGTCATCATGGTCTGAACAGACGCATCTGTCTCTCGCCACATGATGAAAACACTCACAAAATACCAAAAAGTGTCTTCATTCCACACTCATGAAGTCCTGTAGATGCTAACACTGAATGAAATAAAAGCCTCTCCTCTCAGGGTAAGGCCCTTTCCTCCTAAATGGCTGTAAAGCAGTTCATGTGGAAAACCACTGGACACGCTTACTGGGATCTTCTCAGCACTTCTTGCCATATACCAGCATCCATCTTGGCCTGAGGCATGTGACTCTGTTCTTGCCTTATTGAGTTATTACACTCAAAAATCAAAATGTCATCTGCTTAAATCAGGCCTCCAGGGCCTTCATCTGCTTTCAGCGCCTTCTTGCAGACACAGAGTCGATCATTTCTGTTGTTAGAAATGCCTTCCGGCTCTATCTTTCCTCTGATTGAAATTGGCTCTGAAAGGAGGAGGAGCTTTGAATATCAGGCGCTGCTGCAACAAGCATGGTTGCTCTGCAGGGAATTTGTTCATGTAAATGACGTTAGCACACTGTGACATCACCTGGCGTTAAAATACAGCACTACATGAGAGTTTAACTGTTAAAGATGGTGGCTATGGTCACCGAGGATTCCAACTAATAAGATGTCACAGGGAACAAAACCAGTAATACAGATCTGAAACACAGAAGTGATTAACCATGATTTGGAAAATGTGGAACAGAAAATCTGGTCAGCCAAACTATTTAAAACCTGACAATGAGAACGGTCCAGTTCCAGTACAGTTGAAATAGCACCATGAAAGTGCACTTTCAGTCACAAAGCACAGATTAAAACACCAGAATTATGACTTGAGGAAGATCTGTATACAAAAAGAAAAAAGCTTTCCTATAAATTACAACGAGGGAAGTGGCTTTGCAGACACATGTTCCGCTTTCATCATCCAGTGATGTATGTACATAGTCCATCTGTTGCAGTGGGTGGTCCACATAAACATCTGTGGCTCATTCACTCTGTCCTACAGGGCCTGTGCATCCTTGCAATGATGCCGCTGCCGTCCGTCAAACCTCCACTGCCTTCTTTGGAGATATGACAAAGCTGCACGGAAATGATTTTGATGCAAGTTTATCCTTATAAAATGCTGTGCACCTGTTGTGTCAGGGGAAATGGGAGTTTGCACATTTGGGGTCGGCGTTAGACCTGATCTAGAGGATGACTGTAGCAGAAAAAACATTACTGAAATGAATGATTTTGTTTCCTGAGGGAAATTTCCCAAAAAAAAAAAGAGTAAAGAAAAAACATTAAAAAGAGAATCAAACAACCAACTCTGTAATGTGAACGGGCTGATTTTGGTGGAGGTACTGAAATGCAAGAGAAGACTCAGGTGAATGAGTTGCTTTTCACTCATTTCCACTGAGGTGACATCTCAGTGAGCCGACACTACTGAATATCCTCGGCCAGAAACCGTTTCCACGTGAGCCTTCTAGCTCAGAGGTGAACAAGTTTGCCTTGGCATCTAAATCAGTTTCACAGTCCAGACTGCTATGAACCAAAAGTCAAGACCTTAGAGGAAAAATTTGGAAAGGAAAAAAAAAACAAGTGTTCTTTTAGTGTAACGCAGGTTGATTCTTTTGATCCAGAGATGTGTGTGGAGAGAAGAAAGTGAACCCAGGGAACATGTTTCCAATCTCAGGTGGGCTCTGTGTTTAAAGCTGCATGATCAAAGAATAAACAGTGCCGTTTGATTACGTGGCTCATTAAGCCGTCTGCGCTGTGATGTTTTTCCTTGTAGTCAAGACTTGGATCTCCTCTTACATCATAACTGGCCAACCTCCATGCTTTTCTGCTAAGCATTTTCCAGTCTCTGTCCCTCACACTCACATTTTTCAGTTTTGGTCTGGTGGTTCAGATGCACAAAGTCGAGCATACCGTGGAGCAGTCTGGATTGTCCCACCACCCTCACGGCTCTCAGGGGAGGAGGGCTTCTCCCTCTTCAGCCCAGAGGAGGTCCAGCACCTCAGCCTGCCGCAGCTCCCGCTGGTGGATCCTCCGCAGGCGCAGGACGTAGAGCAGGATGGCCAGAACCACCACCAGGATGCAGAGCGAGAACAGGTGGTGGTTGTAGACGAAAGATGTGCGCAGCCAGCTGGGGTGGTTCTGTCGTAATGTTTCCTGCTGCAGGTCCCTGGAGGAACGCACGAGGCAGAAGACGATGTAAACAGACGGGCCAACACATTTTCATTCAAAATAAACTAAAAAAAAATGCAACAGCTGGTGGTTTGGTTTTCATTTTTGGGCTGACATAGAGTTCTAACTATTTGACACAAGAGATCGTAAAGGATTAGTGTTGGAACTGTGAAAAACTGTTTATATGCAGTATTTTTGAAAGAGGAAAACATCCGCTACTTGATTAAATATTTATTATTTACTTTAGGTTAGCCTGCAAGAGTTATTTTCATACTAAAATATAAAAGCCTTCTCATTGATGTTAGTGGGTAGGTAAGACTCTGATAGAATATGAAAGCTTGGTTTTAGTTTTCCTCCAAGAAAATGTAAATATTATGATTTGTTTCCAGAGGCTAAAAGAAAATTCAGAGATGGTGAAGTGTTGAGTCAGAATGTGGGGTATTCAAAATGTTTGCCTCATAAAAAAAAAAAAAAAGAAAGAAAAAAGTCAGAGTTACCTGAGAGGCAGGAAGCGAGTTTTATACAGAATGGCTCCCAGAGTCCACTGGACCTCCTTATCGTAAACCAGCTGGGCAGTTTTCAGGCTCGGGTAGTCGGAGGGGAAACGGAAACCAGAGTGTAGCACTTCATACATCCAGGCTGACTTGAAGCACTGATACCTGAAGGAACAAGAGCAGAATAATGACGCAGGGATGGATAAATAGACACCGATTAATACACAACTGTCACCTTGTGTTTGAATGAAGGTTTACAACTTACAGACAAATTGTCTAAATCAGCAGATACTCCAGGAGAGATGACCTGGCAACTCTGAGCAGGAAAGTTAAGTCTATCTTTTTTTTTTTTCACATTTGGCTAAATTCTGTTTTTGGTGCTGGTGTAAAAAGAGCTGGACATAAATACACTGTGCAGGCATGTATTTGTTGAGTTTTAGAGATTATTTTCTCGGGAACAAATCCTTTTCAAAAATGACAATGGGGCCACTTTAACATCTGACAAATCTATCAACTAAGCTTATCTATACAAGTTCACTTTCACTTAAACGGAATTCAAACTGACTCTCTTTTTTGCATCCTTTCCCATACTACAACAAGTAGCAGAAGTACTTTGACTGAACGGCACCACCTTGTGGAGAATCTGTGAAACGATGGGTTTGTGCCCCATGGACAAAGCGTGATAGCCTGACAGGTCAGAGGGATCACAGGGCCTCCTCAACCAGGGAGCACCACCAATATTTGCTTCTCAAACTGCCTCTGCATGCAGTTGGTTAGCGCTCCAACCAATCAGAGCAAGAAACAAGGTGAAGTATTTAGAATGACGCAAAAGAATCGAAGGGAGAACGTTGTGAAGAGGAGTTTGATGGAGAGATGGCAATATAATGAAAATGGGGACAATTATTCTTGCCACTTTTGCAAGCAGAATGAAAGAATAACTTCTGCTCAAACACCCAACCAGTCTTGAAAAACGTAACCGTTTGTTCTGCCAGTTGGACAGATATACTGAGTCATGTTCAGATTACTTCTGGAAGTTTCCTTTATCGCTGGAGCAAGTTTAGCAGATGTCTCTTATCATTTGTAAGTCAGATGGACCTCATCCACCACTGTCCCTATGATACTGTCACACAAGTCCAAGTCTTTAACTGTTGATGTCAAACTGCCGCTGTTTACCATCCAGACTACAACGTTGCAGTTCTGTTGTCATCGCATTAAGCCCTCTCAGAGATGCTCAACAAGGATAAGTCGATGACTGTATATCAATACGGACAAACAAGAAGTGACATCACCCATAGCTTTCTACAGACAGTGTTTGAAGCCTATTTTTCCTTGAACTGCGTAGCACCACGTTCCAAAGAGGTGGGACAAAGCTGTGAAAACTCATGACAGAGCCAATGGCTAGCTCTCATACAAGCACATCAAATGAATCTGGGCATCTCATTGAATGAATGAATGAATGAATGAATGAATGAATGAATGAATGAATAGAACTTTATTTATCCCTTGAGGTCTCCCTCAGGGAAATTGTGGTTCCAGCAGCTTAAGCACCAAGTGTACATTGGTCAGCATTATTGAGTAATAAAAATGTATCTGATGTGTTACAAAAAAAATTAACACCCCTTTGTACCAGGCTGTAAATACATTTAATTCTGGTGCAAAGTTGGCACTTTTGGAGCCAACACCTGTGTCTTTTTCTAATACCAAAGTACGCAAGTATGGACTTGGTTACGTCAGAAATACGGACTTGCGGTAGTACGGACTCCCGGAGGACGGGAGTACGGTCTTTCTACATTGGAACGGCAGCGTATATAGTGACGTCACAGCCCAGGTAGTTTTTTTTTTTTTAAGAGAAAACTGCACGTCAGAGCACAGTCTGTGACATGGCATGTAAGCCAGACGCGCCTGCCGCGGAGCCGCTGAGGCTGAAGGCCAAAGAGCGTCAGCACAGCCGCTTCCTCCGGCAGAGCGGAGCAGCGAGCTCCGGGCCCCGCAGCCCAGCCCACTGGGCTCCATTCAGAAAGAGGAGCGTTGATCCATGGTTTTTTTTGTTTGTTTTTTTACAGAATTACAAAAAAACTCTTAAAGCTATTAAAAAGCATAATCACACATATAATATAAAATATATAATAAAAATATATAATATATATATTAAAACCTTTTGTAAACAACTGGCTATTAAGAGCAGAGGGCAGGAAAAAAAACGTTGTAGTTGTGGACGGAGGTTGAAGTGAAATGCATTCTGGGATATTTAGCCGCCCAAAGTCTTCACAAATCACCACCGATGCATCCTCGATTGAAAAGGGCGGCCGAGTACACATCCGGGCATTCGGACCGGACTTGGGTGCTTGTGTACTTTGTATTGGAACAGTACTTTGGCTGTGACTGATGACGTGTCACAAGTCCACCAGTACAGAAAAGTGCACATATTGGGAAACGGGAAACACCCTGGTGGTCAGTTGAGGAACTGCAACAAAAACGTATTTCCTGAAACATGGTGGTTGCAGCTTGGGATAGATTGGTCTGATTGGCTCCCAAATACTTTTGGGCATAATTAATGAGCTTCAATGGAGGGTAGCTACACGAAGCTGTTGAGCAAAGTCAAATTTGTTGGCGCTATGTCTAGACTGTGTGAGTATTTGCTGTGAATTATCATATGAGATTAACTCGGTAACCACCACAGATGCTTTAAACTGGAGAAAGCTTGAACAGCACCACCGACAAACCTAACTCAACAGTAAACATAGATGTGCTTCCTTCATTCAACGCTACAGTTGAGAATGTGGATCAGACGTGACACAATCAAAAAAATGAGCTTACTTCAGCCTGCTAATGTCGGCCTGCTGGGAGAAAAGCTGGTTGTCCAGACGCTGTTTCAGTGTCGACCACTTAGTGGCGCAGTAGTCCTGTTAAATAAAATTGGTCAGCTAAATTTGCCAAGACTGGTTAAAAAATGTTTAATAATAAATAAATAAATAAAATTTTTATACCAGGTTCCTCATGGAAACACTGGCAGTGTTGGTGTGGGTACCTTAGCAGCTTGGGAGTATTTGTCACTGTTGTATCGTCCTCCTATTCTGAGCACATCCTCCATACAGTAATAAAACTCAGAGAAGCCATAGAACTCACTGTTGCTGAAGTTGATGGGAGCCTGAAGAGCAGAGCATTAAAAGTAAGTTTCTGCATTTTTGTCTTGTCAACAATCAGACTTGTTAAAGAGTGAATTCCATATATACTCAAGGCTAAAATATTGAGCCACTATACTATAATGCTGCTAACAACCCAGCTGTTTTAAAGTACAATCTATGTTCATGCACCATGAGATAGATCAATTAAAGTTGAACTAACCTTGAATACTTAATCTTTTATAAAAACTTTACAGTGATGCAATGATTTGTACCTGGTAGACGCCCTGTGGTGACATGGTGCCATTGTGGAGGCCCAGGAAGGGTCGCACGGCTTCCTGACACCGGGTCCAGTCCCCCTGACCTCTCAGGTACAATGTGCGGTTGTCCCTGACGACTGTGTCTGACATGCTCACTGGCAGACAGGGATCCAGGTAAGGTTTGTCCTCACTCAGACCTGTCTGCGTGGTTAGAAACCTGAACAGGAGCAATAAAGAGCTACTGAAAGCCGTTTAACCCTCTGAGCTACAGGAGATTAAAAATGACCCTGAGAGGAAGTGGTTTTTTTTGGAAGGGGTTTGTGTCTTAATCTCAGCGACTGATCCAAAATTATATATTTCAAGACTTCATCAGATACGGCAGCAAACATTCAAAAGTATATGCTTATGAGCTAAAAAGAAAAATGTTTCCTACCTGTTCTTGGTGAGTGTGCTGTTGACTAGATTGTCCTCGTAGCGCTGTCTGGCCATGTTGCCTCCAAAACCCAGGAACGTGGTGACATAGACTCGGTACACATGCTGCGTGTGCTCAACATCACAGCCGAGATTAAACTCTGCAAGAACGCTCTTCCCTGCCTCCTCCTGTAAAACACGCCAAGACTAAATACGCTGCAGACGGGAGCTTCTGTGTAGATAAAAGCACAGCATGTAAAGAAGTACTACATTTGCTTCTGCACTTCCTTACTTCTTGAGGCGAGTTGAATGTGATGGCACTTGGCACCTCATAGGCGATCTGAAGGGAGGCTCCCCCCATATCCATGATGCCCACTGTGCGACGTCTGCTAATTGGTGGCTGGTTCTGAGATCCTGTCGTTACCTCAACTGTGGCATCCTCTAAAATCAAAAATGAAATGCCCAAATTAGCATAAAACAACAAACATCCAACCATTAGTTTATCATATAAGCAATACACCTTCACACTCACCCTCGTCAGCATGATCAAAACGACCCAAGACAAAGTTGATACCAATCCATGCATACACCCCTTGAGGGTGGAGAGGGAACAGGAACAAGATATTACAACCATGAAGAGCATAATAAGAAAAAAAAAACACAAGTAGGCAGCAGTGAAGGAGAACCATCTTGTCCACAAAATTATGAACTTGAAAAGTAGACAAATATGTCACCAGACCTTCCTGTTTTCCAGAGATGACCTCAGCATGAGAACGGGAAAACAAGAAATCAAACTCCAGAGGAACATCAGTGATCAGGTCCTCCAAGATCGCCACCTGCTGGCTACATATGAAGAAGCACAACAAGAATGTTGAGAAACTTCAGACTGAAACACAGACATACAAAGAGATCACAAAGAGCATAGTGGGGTAAAATCTAAAAAAAAAAAAAAAAAAAAAAAAAAGAAAAACTTGTGAGAGAGAAGAGACTGATTCCCCAATAGCAGCATGACATGATACTCTGACACCACGCTCT
>JBAMYA010011479.1:0-17505 GCA_037176975.1 Arrhamphus sclerolepis | reverse complement strand
CTGGGTTTCTCAAGCGCCTAGAGATGACTTGTCGTAAATAGGCGCTATATAAATAAATTGAATTGAATTGAATTAGGAAACTGCTGAAGTAGACAGTCTTTGATCAGAGCTTTACTTTAGGAAACCGAGTTCTGATCTTTGTGAACAGAAATAATATACTTGTAAATTACAACCTTCTACAGTCTTCAGTGGCACGACTGAATAACATTTCAGTGAAGCGGAGGGTTATTACTGTACAAGAAAAAGATGAATATAACACTGATTGAAGAGATACCTGAGTTGATTAGAAAATAATCAAATGTCCTACTTCCTCACAACTATATCTTATATCATATCTTTGCATTTAGGAAAGAAATACACCATGACTACAGTGTGCATTGAGTTACAATACCCCTGTATGTCCCTTTTTTCCATCCGTGGAGATAAATTACACAGACTTGGCGAAGAAAACTCTGAAGTGACACTGACATCTGAACCAATCAACAGCCAAGCCTGTCACCTTGTGTGATATTTGATGTGTGAAAACTCTACATGTCCACTGAGAGAAAGCATAGTTTACACAAGGAGTAGCAACAGAGATCTCTCAGGATTTTTGCTCCATGTCACATTTGCTCTGCCCCATCTCTCTGATAATGTTATTCCCTTAAGTATATACTACAGTTTTCAACATCCTGTCTGCTGTCCTGTTCTTACACTTCTATTTCCTCTTTATTCTGCTGTCTGGCACCATACACTATGCACTATGCATCCATATTAGGGCTTCTTCTTACATCCCTGACATATTTGAAATATCAAGGCATTTGAAAACCATATTACTTAAAATTTCTAGATAGTAGATGGCGCACCTCTGAATGTTCTTTTCACCTGGGCCTCACTTTTTTTTTTTTTAAATTCAGTCCTTCTTATTATCTGTAATGTTGAAAAATACACTACTGGAAGATGTGACACAATCAATATTTCCATCAAACTACAACCCCAGAAAGGAAATATCACTGTACAGAACATCACGTTTCAGATAAGATACACGGAGCCAAGCTGGCAAATACATATCAATCTTCACAGACATCTAAGTTATGTTCTGTAATCTTGACACAGATGAGACAAGGCATATTATGGTGTGGTTTATGGGTCGGTGGTCGACTGTACAAACAAGCCGATAGATAAACACACCATGAGGATGGGATGAAGGAAGACAGAGATGAAAGCCGGGGGGAGTCAAGAGAGAGCGGTCGAGGGGCGGTGAGGCCACGAGACGGGGGATGATGAACCACTACAAAGGCAAAGAGAAATCAAAATGGAAATGAGGCACCACTAAAGAGCACTTCGGTCTCCCACTAGACTAGCTTGAAAAGCCATGGAAGGGTGAGAGGAAAGAGGAGGGAGACGACAGAGAGACTGAGTTTAAAGATGAGATTCTCCAACCAAAATTTCCTTTAAAGAATAGTATATACTGTTTGTGCTGCCTCGTGGATGAGGAGGCCCAACGGCTCGTTTTCAGAGCCTACATCTGTACAGATGTGAGTCTGATCTTTTAGGCTGAGAGATGGTGCAGTTGTCCCCAAGAGTTACATTAACAAAGAAAGAACAGCGGGTTTACATGAAGACAAGAAAACTGCAAGAGCAGTGAAGCAAGTTTCAGAAGCTTTCATTTGTGAGGAAAATGGAAACTAATGCCAAACCATGTTGTTTTCCTAACTCTAACCAGAAAATTGTTGTTTTCTTTTCTTTTTTTGTTTGTTTGTTTGTTTTTTTAATGATTGTAGGCATGTATTTAATCTCCCAAAGAGGCTTGAGACTTTGTATGTAAACCAAGGACAAAAAAAAAAACAACAACAAACAAACAAACAAAAAAGATTCAGGACACAAAATTAATCAGTGATATCCAACATAAAAATGATTGAAACTTATATAATTGTATGCGATTATAGTTTTGTGATGGCAACATCATTTCCAGGCAGCAGGACCAGAATCCAACCAGATATGAGCCTGCTAAAATTGTGAGAATTTGTGTCTTTGAAATGGGAGTCAGACTTTAACCTTTAAACTTGAGAACAAAAATGTCCATACACACATTTTTCATGGTCATAAATCCATTTTATATCACAATTTGAAACTTTTCAGGGCTATGCATTATTTTCTTTGTTTGTATGCCACTTTAGACTGAACAAATGTCAAAAAGTAACTGTAGTGTGCTGCTGTTGTCAGCCATCATCTAAAAGTTGCAAAAGTTGCAAAAAAAGAAAATCTGAAAAAGAAATCAGATTTTTTTTTTTTTTTTTTTTTTTAAAGGAACTGTGAGTTAGCACATATTTAAATTCAATTTAGAGGGAAGTTAAGGAGGGTGAGAGAAGGTGAGTTTTTGGTCAATTAATGAGCATACAAAATGAAATGAATGCAAAAGAGAGGAAGGTGTTGAGATATAATGAATTAGGAGTACAATGAATAATAGAAGGAAAGTTCTATGTGAGCTGTGGATCAAAGAGACAAAGGAATAGGCAGGAAAGAATATGTTTGAAGGAAGGAAAGAGGAAATGAAACACTGATAGAGACAGACAGGAGGCTGAACTGTTTCGAGAGAGAGAAGCTGTATGCCAATATGATGTCTTCATCTTCTTGTCAACATCATGTCAAGCGTATGTCAGCAAATGACCAGCACAGGCAGGGGGCAGGTGAAAAACCTCACACAGAGAATATCCATCACACACCCCCCAACCCATACTTCTTACTTCTTCTCAGCTCTATCATCCAGCACATCATCTTCACTACTTGTCTCTTTTTTCCCTCTTCCGTCTCTAGTTTGATTTGGATGGGTTGTTCTCTCACTTGCTCTCCCTCTCTCTTGCTCTCTCTCTCTCTCTCTTTTTTTTTTTTTTTTGGCAATAAAATTCATCCATAGAGAACTGTCACTTTTGGGTTTTTAGTATTTCTGGTTTAACCATGAGCTGGATGGCAGGATGAAAATATGATATCAGACTTTTTTTTTTTTCCAACAAAGACAAAGAAACGCCCAGACATGTTCTATTATTCAACAATGCTATATTTATTGTCCCAAAATATTGTAATTTAAAAGGAATAATGTTGATATGAATACTGTTTCAAAGATCCACCAGCTAAAGCTTTATATATACAAAATAAATCATTTTCAAACAGACATAAATTGCAGTACTGTCCTCTACACTGTAAGACATTATCAAAAAAATAGATTTAATTTACAACCTAAGGAGCTTCATGATTAGACATAAGATGTCTTGTGTTTCAAAATAGAGGCTTGATTTCTTATGCATGCAGTTCTGAGGGTGACACAGAGAATGCACGAAGAAACTGAGGGTGTGTGGGAGTGGAACACTCATCAACCAGAGATTATTATACAGCAGTCAGATTTGTGCATACTTGCTCTGATTATCTCTCAACGTATTAAACACTGAGACAGGAGACTGAGATCTCAAAGTATGAAAAGGTAGTTGTCTTATATGGACTGACAATAGACTGACTGACCCCTGAGACTACCAGGTTCATCTGAAGCTGATCTGACAGCTGGCAGCCTGAAATCCAAAGTTCAGAGCACATGTAAACTGTGATGATACACATATTTGAAGTAGAAAAGGGTATCAACTGCAATGGATTTCTTTTTGGTGGGGCTGACATTAAGATTTATGGAGGATCAAATTCAGAAATATGCTGTATATAATATTGAAAGAGTATTAGAGTCCTCCCCAAACAGAAGTTGCAATTTGAAACAGATTTTCTTGATTTCACCTTCTGGTCTCTTTGATTTTGGAAGAAACACACACCTGAACTCGCTTTTGGCTGAGGGATGTATGAAAACAAATAATGCATCAAAAACAGTAGATTATATAAGGTTATATACATTTTTATCAGGGCAGGAGGTGATAATCTGAGGAAACCTATTGTTACATTTTAGAAAATATATTTATTTAAAACTTTCTGCATCCCTGCAACCCAACAACACACCACCGCATGATTCCGGTCATTACACTAAAAATATCAGACATAAAACACTTTGAAAACCTGAATATCCTCACAAATGGCCATATTGTGTTGCATTGTAGCAGAGACAATGGGTTCATTTGGTTTATACGTAATTGTGGTTAAATGGCAACATAAATCTATGGTGATTGCATTACCTTTGTACACACAAAACGATTATTACTTCAAATCTATAAGATGAAAGTCTGCACGATATTCAAGTATATGCACATTTTCCATTATATCACATAAGGAATAAACATTGTGTACGTACATGTAAAATGGGTGATGCTTTTTCTGTTGGCACAGCTGGGCTGGCTGAGCAATGCCGATGCCCTGAAGGAAGTGTTTCTCTCCCTCTCCAAGTGTCTTCTACAAAAGATGGCGTGGATGTGAATGCCTTGCACAAGTTCATATTTGCATAGTGATTCTAATAATCTGATTTACCTCTGGCAGCTATTGTGTTCCCCACTTTTGAAAGTGGTTATAATATCCTAGTGTTTATTCAGGACTCCCTTGGGCCAGGTTTAGTCTTCGGATTCTGCAAGATCCACTTAAATCTATAGCTTGCCTTTTTGTTCCCCTTCCAGAAGCACATGTTGCAGAGAGGCAGTTATTACACTTTTGATTCATCATCTATGTTTCTCTGGGGTTTTCTTGTTTATTACAATAGGTGGTGAATGCATTCATTGCAGTTTAAATATATGTGTGGTACTGACAGAGTGTAATGAATAAAAAAAAGAAAAAAAGAAAAAAAGAAGAAGAAGTAAAAGTAACAGATACATTCAACAATTTTATGATCTGGTGTGACAGTATGAATTTATATCTCGAGGTATCCATTGGCAACCAAACTTTAGATCTCTCTGCTTTGAAGTCAAGGGTGGATATAAATGAAAAAAAGAAGAAGCAAGTGTTGAGAAATGCATGTATAGCACAGAAGAGCAAACTAAGTTTTTTGTTTGTTTTTTTTTATTTGTGAAGATATTTTCAGTAAAGACATTTGTAGAAACATACCTCACCACCTTATATTATAGGTTTACTAATTATTAAATTGCTAGTTTATAAGTATATAAGGACAAGAACTGAACTAATTTAAGAGTATGAAGAGCTGAGCATTGTAAGGGCAAATATACATATTAACAGTTACATTTTTAAGTGAACAGTGTTTATGAAAAATTCCAGTAAGAGAAACATAGTAATGTAAAGCTCAGCTGTAATATTTTACAAAAACCCAGATTTGACCTCAGGAATCTTTATTAGACAAGCAAACACACACACAGATGACCTTCCACCAGTTTCTGGCACTCAGAAATGACCTACCTGGCTCCAGCTCAACACTGTGCCACCAGTATTCCACTCAAACCAGGATAGTCTTACAGTCTGGATGTGGACATCAACCTGGGAGCATTCAAGTGGTATCCTGTTCCAAATCTGAACACATGGTGGGACGACGTAGCTGAGCCCACTTCTGCCTGTTGGGTTTCAAGTTACGGCAGGGAGAAGGCTCAATTAGCAATGTCACATTATTGATTAGGAAGGGAAGTTGAACCTCTTGTGTGGGGGCGTGTGTCCTCAAGGCATTTGTAAATTAACAAATTTATATATCAGAGGTGGTTTTGCAAATATTTAGTTTTACAGTAAGCACATGAGGAAATAAGACAATTCTTAAAAAGAAAAGAAAAGCAAACTTTGACATCCTCCATTGAAACAAAAAGCCTTTCACATTGTGGAAACTGAAAATTCCGAGTATGTCAAACAACAACAATAACAACCTTTATTTGGGTTTTCCCTTTGTTACCCCTGACTCACATATATTCTGTATGAGAGGGAAAGAGAGAGAGGGGGGGGGAAATCAGATGCCAATATATGTGATTTTAACTGAAGCGGAGAAAAGAGAAAAATATTTCATTTTTGTGTTGTTAGTGGGCTGTGGGTGTGACAAGGACCAGTGAGGCACAAGCCTGGAAAGAGGTGACTAATGCAGGTAATATCATGTCTTACGTCAAACAGAGCACTCAAGATGTGATGCGAAAATGGTTTGATGTAAACTTGAATGCAAAAAAAGAATGTGTATTTCTCTGTATGGAACAAACAAACAAAAAACAACAAAGCTCTGCAACAAAAAGCTGCAGACAAACATCTTGTCTCTATTGGTGTACCCCATGAGACCCCTTTATCAGCAATCATACTTTTTTTTTTAATTTTTACGTGTCCTGTCCGGCATTGTGGCACTCAGAACGTTGTCTGAGTGTCAAGTTAAGACCCAACAGTTTTACTTTCACAAGTAAAGCATTACAACTTGGCCATGATGCTTCACTTGATATATAAATGAAAATTTATCAGGATTTATTCAGGGTTTATTATAGATGCAATGGACACAGAGACATAAAAAAGACAGAAAAAAGAAAGAAGTAGGGAAATAGTTTAAAGGGAATGAAGGAGACAGGGTAGAGAGAGAGGCATAGAGAGGAAACAAGACAACGCCCTTGAAATCTGCCTCTAGACCTGCGGAAAGAGAAAAGCAGCAACAAATAAAATATGCATATATAATAATAACAGTTATAACATTACTGGAAAGTACACGGTACCAGATATATTTAGTGGCAACTGAAGTCCAATTAAGTATGTACCTGACAAACACCCAAATATAAACACCTGTGTGTGTGTGTTTGTGTGTGAGTGTGCTGAGTCTGTAAGGTTTCTCCATAAGAATGTTCAATAGTGGATGTGGGGACCCACAAATCCTCCCTGAGGACATGAGAACGATTGGAGCCCCAGACATCCAGCGGGCCCCCAAGCACGGAGCCCCAGAGGAGAGCCCCGGGTGACATTCCAGTAGCCACAGTGCCGAAGCCCCAGGGGTCTGCAGCGACGAGCCCACAGGCCCCACTGGGAACCCGCTATGGGCACATAGACACACCCCACCTCCTAGCAGAGGCCCGACAGAGCCCGAGCGCCCAGACCCTGCAAGCAACCACCAGGGAAGGCCGGCACATACCCAAGCACCCAGCCCCAGATACCAAGAGCTACCAGTACACTGGTGGGCAGGGTCACCGGTCACCGGTCGCCGGGGGGGAGTGTGACGGGGAAAGCAGCCCCCACATTTAGTGGGAGACCTAAAATGATCCAGGAGAGGGGACGGCCCAGGACCTAACCTGACAGAAATACAGGCACACAAAAACACAATCACACATTCCCACCCTCTTGCTCACACAGACATTCACACCCACTCGTCCTTGATAAACACACAAAGATAGACGTTCTACACCCACTCGTACTCCCTTTTCATACTCTATATTCCCAGATCCAG
Source organism: Arrhamphus sclerolepis (assembly GCA_037176975.1). NCBI lineage: Eukaryota > Metazoa > Chordata > Actinopteri > Beloniformes > Hemiramphidae > Arrhamphus > Arrhamphus sclerolepis. The sequence goes on along the minus strand of JBAMYA010011479.1, from coordinate 10,208 downwards.
GTAACGTTCCCCCAGAGGGGCAACCCGTCCCTGGACCCAGGTGGCATTTTCCTTGTTCTGAGGTGGAAAGGAGGAGACCGAGCCCACATGGCGGCCCCGACCCCATCTAGAGACAGAGCCAAAAGAAGTCCACGCAGTCCCCGCAAGCCAGCCAGCCAGAGCAGTCCCAGGGCAAAACAGTTCAAACTCTCCAGTGAGCCCCAATCCTCATCCTGTGGGCCCCAACTCAAACTCCCCCCCCAGGACCACAAACACCCAACATGCGCCCCCAAACACAGATGCCATGAGTCTCCCATCCACCGGGGGAGGCATCCCCACAGGAAAGGCCAATGAGAACGCACAAGCACTGCGCGACCTCCACACACAGCCCCCACCCACGGCACCTCCTGCTGCATCCCGCACCCGACCACACAGCGTGCCGCAATGACAAGGCAATGACCCAGAATGACACCATCCCAGCCCCATAGACAAATGCGACAGAGCAGATGCCACCGAGCCAAGCAACCATACCAACCCCAACACCACAACAGGACCACCCACCTCACACACAGACACATCAGCCATCAGCTCTCCATCTCTGCAACGCCAGCCCAGGGAAAACCATCACCAAGACCCAGCCCCACCGCAACCAACCAGCCATCTGAAACATCAGCTGCTCCACATCCGAAAGGATGAAACCTCACAACAGCACACTCTGCAACCCTCCATGGCACCATGGCAATGAGTGCTGCAGAAAATTGGGGATCCCCCTCAAGCCCCCTGGCCAACGCCAGCAACCCCAGCCCACTCGTCCATGAAACAACACATGCACCCGCGCCAGCCAGGAACCCACAACCAGGCCAGCCCACTGCTCCAGGCCAAGGACAACCCACCAGCCACCCAGAAAGGTACATTCTGTTGTCCCATATTGTACAACAGCGGCCGCAGGCCAGCCCAGGCCAGGGACCAGAGCAGCAAGGAGAGGCAACAGAGGAAGGCCAGCCCAGTACACCGGAGACCAGGCACCCCACCAACCCCACACCACGGGCCCAGAGGCGTCCGGGCACAATCCCCCAACATCAAACACCCCCGCTGTGAATGCCACAGCAATCCGACCAGCCAGCACCCCGTCAAAGCAAAGCCACGCCCCCAACCGCCACCAATAGTGTTCCAATAAACCATTATCTGCAGATAAATGTAACTAATTCATTTACATTTTCTTCATTTTTTTTTGTACGCCTGAACAACTGTTAATTAAGAAATATATATTATATTTGAAATCTGTTTACTAACTGCTTAACTACTTGTGTGTTTTTTTTTTTAAAGGTATCTGCATGTTCTAAAAATAACAGACCACAAAATCCATTAATGTTGTAAAGTCAGACAAGCAATATTTATATGCTCTCTTCATTTATACAAGCTCAACACATGATCAGTAGAATCCAACACCAACAACCACACCACCTTCAAAGGCAAGCTGTGTGTACATGCATTAAGTTGCTTCCATGTGATTGGCCAATTCCTGTTAGCAAGCAACATGTATACATTAATACACATTTCTGAGGTTTAGAAATGCAGCAGAAAATGTACCAAATGCTTAGGGTTTAGCAAGTTTAATGGTATTAATAAATTTGTAAAGGTATTGTTAGACTACTGCTCCAAAATAGCTACATTTTTTTGTCCCGTTCAGCACAACTGCTCATTGTGCTATCAAAGACATTCCTTGTAATGGCATGTGTTGGAAAATGATGTTCTGCTGCTCCACTGTGCAAACCAAATGCACAGCAAAGGTGTAACTTGGTGACTTTGCAGTGTGATGTGGTCTAATTTATACTTGAGCAGACTAGACATAAAGCACCTACCCAGACACAGAACAGAAGATGAAAGAAGAAAAAAAAAAATGTCATTGTGGGTGTATAAATTAACCAGAACTGTATGACACAACTTTGTGGTGATCCTTCATGTAACCAATGCACCACTTTCTGAGAATGCACAACAGTTCTGCTATGGATCACAACACAGACTGGCACATTTAGGGCAATAAACCTCTTCTTACTGACACAGCTATCGTTGGTGGTTGTTTTTCTTAGGATGGGACAGATGCATCTTTCTTGCTGGCAGCATAAAAAAAAAAAAAACTGCATACAAATATGGAGCATCTCTTCTGCCAACAACAAAATCACAAGCTTGAATTTCTGAAAACTATGTACAGTAGTTTGCTCAGTATTTTTCTCTGTTCTCTGCGAAGCTCCTGACCCGTTCACTGAACATAATGGCCACCGAACCCACTTTCGGTGTGAAAACAGCATCAAAATAACATATTTTACTTCCCTAACAGTAATTTTTTTAAATTTTGTTCTCCAGTTTTCTTTCTGCATTTATGATTTGTGGAGATGTAAAGGAATTAAATGGAAAAAAAGTACATATCAACCCTTTTATATAAACAATAAAACTGTTCAAGAGCAACAATTTTTACATTATTGTAACAAATACTAATCCAGCAACAATGGTGCCTCATGGGTATGATGTGAGCTTGCTAATAATTAAGTAATTTGTGTCAGTCCAGTTGTGATTCCGGTTGAAAAGACACAAAATCCCACAGTAAGTGTGTTTTGTTTAGTTCATCTTTAAATAATTATTCAGTGTCACAATTCTTGTACACAGTCTGGTTTCCTGATATCTCTTTCAATAGCCTCTAACTTCACAGGAAATAAAAAACAAAAAAAAAACAAACAAACAAAAAAAAACATCCTTCCCAAGTCACAACGTCATGCTGCATCTACACCTGTCAGCCTCTGGACAGGATACTGAGGCTCTATCACAGACTGCAACAGATACATGTTGCTGGATTGTCATCAGGTGTTTGCAGTGTCTTAAACAAAAGATCCAGTATGTTCTACATTGTGGAATTTCACCTAATGAACGTCCTTGGGTACAATGCAAAACGCAGACACAAAGTGCATTTATTTTGAACCCCCAAATTCAAAATATTTATATAGACTCCCATGACTTGCTAGAAGCGTCTGAGGATGAAGCTTAGCTTTGCTAAGTTGTGCCAACAGCCGCAGTCATTTCAGGTAGCCACCGAAACAACATTTGAGATGGCACTTCTGGTGCGAAGCCGGCTGCTTGGAAAAGTCCTGGATGATCTGTGGTTCTGGCATAGATGGACCCAGCAGAGACAAGACACATTTAGAGGGTGCACAGAGGGTGGCTAAGTAGAGGTATCAATTTATCTGTACACTAAGGATTATTGATATGAACGATAAGACTAAAAAAGAAGAAGGAAAATTTAAGACAACAATGTCATCAGGCTACTGTAGAATTAAGAGAGAAAGAGTCTCCAATGCTAGTTGGCTGACAGAACCGAGCCGCTGGGACCTCAGGGAGCTCAGCCATGAAGTACTGTGTGGTTACAATGAAAAGAGGCTTCAAAAGCTCTCTGTACAAACCTCTGGGTCATGTAACTGAATGTTTAGCTTCTTTGGGTCAGCTTCATTCAAATTTTGTCCCGGTGACTCGATTATTAGAGACAAACATGTATAAGAGGAAATAAAGTACAAAGAAGGCACTGTGAATAAAACTGTGGCAGGAAGGACAAACAGCAGGGGAATGGTAGGAATTTCATTATTTTTGATAAAATACTTCTAAATATAACTACGGTTGCACACAGCAGTGTCTTCATCATAGTAAAATAAAATGAAATAAAATCTCTTCCTGCTGGCTACACATCAGGATCACAGAAATTCCTTTATTGGATAAATCTGTGTGAGGTCATTCTGAGTTCTTCAACTGCTAATGAACAGGCATTTGTCTGCTTTCACACTTTTTTTTTTTTTTTTTTTTTTTTTACAAAGCAATTATCATATACCACTACATTTTATCATGTCTAATAATCAATTTATGATAATTCCCAATTCAGTTAGTCATGTTTGAGAATGAATTTACTGTAAGATGTCAAACACTTAGTGAGTCGTGAAAGCTGTGTTTTGAAAGATAGCTCTCTCAGCACCGCGGATAATTTATAGTTCTATTTTCAGATAATAAAAAAAAGAAAGTATTTTTCTTATTAAATTTAACAATGTGATTTTTCAAACATCATGTCATTTAGAGCACAAGGTCCAACAATCATACATCAAACACAGTTGGATCCTTATTTGAAGCTCAACAATTTTAGTGTTTCTTTATACACTGTAATGGTGTAAATGTGATTTCATCACGTATTCCTCTGTATATGTATGACACCACCACCTGGCTGCTTGTATGTGTGTGTGTGCGTGTCGCAGTCTTGTAACAACTGGAGAACACATATGCCAGCATCTTCAGTCCAGCGGCCAGAGTGTCAGCTCTGAGCTTTGGGCTGGGCAGCGGGCATTGTGCCCTTCACGGTGATGGCAGATGGAGCCAGAAGAGACAAGAGGCAATTAGAGGGAACAGGGAGGGGGGCTGGCGAGAATGCAGCAAGCTAAAACAGGCTAAGGAGTTGGAGAAATAAGGATGATTTGAAAAGTGGACAAACAGTAAGATTAAAAAGGAACAATTGAGACAAATATGTCGTCAGGCTATAGCATTGAGAGAGAAAGAAAGAGAGCAAAGGAAAGGCAAGAAGTTGGGCACAGATAAGGAACAAACGGTGATCAAACAATGAGGGGGAAAAAAAGACTAAAAGGAGACGTCTGTAAGGGAGTGAGAGTGAAGATAATCAAGAGAATATTGTAAAGATGGAGCTCCGAACGTGATGTGCATGTTATATTAGAAATTCTGAATCTGTTCGCAGGCACTTATTTGCAGCTGGGGCCACCTTTGGTGTGAGCCGATTAGTCTGCAGAAGTGGTTTGTCCCCCACTGCTAACGGAATGAAATGACTAAACAGAAACAGATTTTCTTAACAGTCAAATTAGCTATATTATAAATATGGAATGAGATGGCAAGTAAGGTAGACCTCAAGTAAAGGTGCAGAGGCCAATAAAAATAGATCTGAGAGCCTTCTGAAGAATAAAAGTCTGTGGTATATTACAAAAGCCAGTTGGGCCCATTACCAGTAAGTCACACAGTCAGGGGAGCTGATTGAAAAAAAATAAATGAATAAATAAATAAATAAATAAAATAAAAACAGTATAGCAATAGACCTGTAAAAGTCCTATGGGGTCTTCTTCTAGGGCTCCTGCTTGACAGTTTCAACCTCATCATCCTTCTACCGATATATTTACTATCCCTCCTCTGTATGTGGCCAAACCATCTAAGTCTGGCCTCTCTGACTCTCCAAAACATCAAAAAGATGCTATCCTTCTTATGTACTCATTCCTGATACTATCCATCCTAGTTACTCTCAAAGAGAATCATAACATCTTGACATCTGCTTCCAACTCTGCCTCCTTTATTTTTCTCAGTGTCTGTAAACTTAACATCTCTGGGCGCGTTTCCCAATAACAATGGATCATGCACTTATGCATGTTCTCTATGATTGATCTTATGAATATACATTCTGGCTTTTCCAAATGTTTCCCAAACATGATCGTAGTGTGCGCGGCTCTTATGACTTCTTAAGATGAGTGGAGCTGTCCATGGTTCTGATTTATCAACTTTGTTCAGGAAGAGATGTCTCGCCAAAAATGTTTTCTAGGCATTGCACCACTATGTAGCCTACAACAGGTCTATCACTCAATAAAATCAGCACAATCATAAGTCTATAAGCCTATTTGTGGCCATGTTTACATCAGTAGGAAGGGGTACGCGGCGATTAACTGCCGGGTGGTGCGCGACCAGCAGGGTCTGATCTTGGATGTGGTGGTGAGATGACCCGTGAGTACACATGATTCATTCGAGAGTCCACCATTGGCTGACAGGCCTCTGCATCCAGGGGTGAGTGGCGACTCCTCAGAGACACCGGCTATCCAATCTGGCCGTACCTGTTTACTTCTGTGGCCAACCCGACGGACCACCATGATGAAGCCTTCAATGAGGCTTACTGTCTTGTGAGGACTGTCATGGAACGGACCATCGGGCAGTGGGCAGTTTAGTCACTGGAGGAAGTTTTGCCATTATTTTTTTCTTGAAATCTTGGAAATGTATAAAATCAACAGTCAAATACTCCTGCAACATTTACAAGCAACTTTTACACATCTTGTCATGACTGTGTGTGTCTCATTAGTTGGCTAAAGGTCCAAATTTGGAGGCAAGATTGGTAATTGGAAGATTAAGCTGCCTTTCTTTCCCTTCTTTTTCTGAAACTCTAGTAAGACTATAATTAGGCCACTGTGTTTTTGTTCTTTTTTCTTTAGTTCTGACTCCTTCCTTGATTTTATGCAACTACTGTTATGTTAAGTAAAGATATGCTGATGATGTGGCCAAAAAATTAAACAAACAAACAAACAAACAAAAAAATCAATCAATCAAACAATCAAACTTTTTTTAAGTGCTTTTCATAAAGTTGTAATGCAAAGTGCTTTACATAATAAAAAAAATAAATAAATAAAACAACAACAGCAAAAAATAACTAAAAAGCCATCACACATCCAAGGATATAATAGTAGTAAAAAAAAAAAAAACAAAAAAAAAAAAACACACACACACACACAAACACAGCACACATAGCCCCACACCCCCCTCCATCTCCTTTGACTCCATTCTGAACGGACTGTCATCACTGGCACCGCTGAACCAGGTGAGGAAACAATACCTTGGGGATCAGTCCACGTCGTGAGCTACACCACCCACAATCACCGAGATGGACGGCAGAGGATAGATGCATTGTATTTCATGGTTTAAAGAGACATAAATTATAATCGGTGTTGCTAACTTGGCGACTTTCTCACTAAATCTGGTAACTTTTCATACCCTCTTGGTAACTTTTTTCAAAAGCAGCCAGTGACAAATTGAACAACTTTTTCTGTTGAGCTTTCTGGTATTTTGGAGATGTATTGATAGCATGTATTGCACTACTGTTCTCTGTGGGTGCTTTGGTGAGCCCCCCCCCCGATCCCACAGCACTCCCAGACGGTCAGTCTCCCAGCTGCAGTCAGAGAGGAGACCCACTCCACTCCGCATCCAGACTGAAAATGAACCTTCTGGCTTCCAGAGTGGATTTAAATGTAACTTCTCTGGCGCACTAAAATAAATCACTGCATTTGACTCACACAGCAAACAATGACAAACAACTGGTGTGTCCTGAAAAGGTAATCAGCCCAGTAGCAGTGCATAAGAGCTATGAGAAAGAATCAGTATATATGTAGACAAAAAAAAAAAAAAAAGCAGGAAAAAAAAAGAAATCTCAACCATTTTTATAACTACATCATGTTACCTTCAGATACTTCCATTTATTTTACCATACCTTCTTTACTCACACCAGGCCTAAGCTTCCTCCCTCAGTGCCCTTTGTTCTTCCTTAACAAATGCTGCATACACAACCTCATCCTCTTTACTCACTGCTTCAGACAAAATCAGTGTTTATGTGCTATGACCTATTTACTCTCACTTCCTCTCAAACCTGTTACAGCCCACGGTAGAAAGCCACTGTACTCTGTTGCCTCAAGCTGTGGTCATCACCTGGTGCTTCAGTTAAAGTTAATGTCACAGTCAATGTAATGGCAAAATTTGAAAAATGGGAAACAGCCAACTGGAAATTATATTTCTAAATGTTAAGAATTACTACAGTGGAACACTCAACATGTTGTTGTTTGTGACATCTCTGTGGGTTTTTCAGAGGAATTTTTTCAGCCCACCCGTACCCTCCAGTGTCCCATTGTTATGGACCAGCTGCAGCAGCACTGAATACTTTTTGTGACATTTTGCCACTAAAAGGAATCGATTACTTTTCATTTTTATGGCATCATATTTTGCTCTGTGGAGAACCTTTCACCCTCAAAAGCTGCTGACCCCCTCTTTACTCAAATATCAAAGACAAAAATATAATAAAGGATAAAACAAAAAGCACATTATTTTAGGTGGTGGTGAACATTTTATGTGTTCACATAAAATATATGTTGAATATTATACTGGCTATACAATAATCACTGCAAATTAATTTATCCATTTTTCTTTATTAATATAATATAATATAATATAACACAATATAATATAATATAATATGAAAAAAGAAAAAGACTGCTTCAGCCATTAACAATTAAACTAAATTATATCAATTAATATTAGGCTTTTTGTGTGATTATCTGAGGGGTTTGCACAGCACCTATCATCCACCTTTCATCCAGACTGTGAAGAGGTCTTGTGTGACACCTTTCACTAGTCCCTGAGAGGATGCAGAGTGAAGTCTTTCAGGTAGTCATTCTGCTGCAAAGCCCCTCCAGAACATCTGCCACATCCAGTGTTTTCGCCAGATTTCTCCCCAGTCCCTGATGAAGCCCTGTGTGGCAGTTTGTTTCAGAGATGGTCTAGAGCAAGGGTCTTCAACTCTGGTCCTCAGGGCCCAGTTCCCTGCATGTTTTACATGTTTCCCGGCTCAAACACACCTGGGTCTAATTAGTAGGTCATTGACAGACTTGTGTAGATCTTCAAGACAAGCTAATGGCCGTCAAATCAGGTGGGACTGAGCAAGGAAACATATAAAACATGAAGAACAGTGGGTACCAAGGACCAGGGCTGAAGAACACTGGTATAGATAACTACGCAAGCATTCCCTGAAGTAGTCCTGCATACTCATCAATCGCTCTCTAAGGTGTCTGGGTGAGTCCTTCTCCAGCTTCCCTCATTGATTATGCTCAGGGAGAACCAGCAACACCAGATCTGCTTGTTCCTGGACTCTTTGAGAATCTTGTTTGATCCTGTCCTGGTGAGTTTGTGATTGTGCCAGTGTCTGCCTCCTGCTTTCTTCCGAGGCTGCTTGGATTAATATTTGCTGTGACATTTATCTGTGTTTGCTGACAAGCTGTGTCTGCTCTGCTGGTATATGATTGTCGAGCAGTTTTTGATATGAGAACATTTTTAGAGATTTGGTCAGAACATGCTTTTGGTGGTCATGCCTAAATTCTTCCACATTTACGTTTGTCCCAGATCACTTGGAGATCCCAACTTCTGTCATTCTAGAAAAGAAGCCCTCCAAGTGACAGTGGAAGTGCAGAGTAGTTTGGTGAGACTCAAGGCTTTTTCTGAGGTCTGCCTGTGGAACCAACCGTCCCTGCTTCTCAACCTCTCAGTAGATGTCTTTAAATGTGTTTTCTTTTCACCAGTCTCATTGCCTGCAGGAAGCCAGTCTGTTTTGGAGCCTGCATGGGGGGGTTCTCAGCTTCTCCAATATTCCAACACAGGCAGCCTCTGTAGTCTGCACACTGGAGGTGGTTTGATGACCTGGTTGGCCCCAAAACCACCTCTCTGAACCAAGAAAGTATGGTTTGGATTTTAAAATGTAATTCTCTTTTCCTTTATTTTATTCTTCTTTAAGTTCCTTTCATACCCATTTTGTGCTAGTTGATAACTTTATACGTAGTCATCTAGTGATGACTTCAGTATTTATTGTTAGTCATTTTCTTCTTCTTTTTTTTTTTTTTTTTATGCTGGACTTTGCCTGTCTAATTACTTCTTGTTTTCATTCCAAAAAATTCACATAACTTACCTTGAGGCAGAAAGAAAAAAGAAATGTTCTGCATCTATTCTGTGTCTATTAACATGTCATCCATAATGCGGTAACTCATATCAGTGTGGTGTAATAATTCTTTAATCTGTTCATCTTTTCATTTATTAATGATGATGACGATGTACTGGCATGCACTCAGCATGCTTGGAAATTGTAAAGGAACTAATTAGTTGGCATCCCTGTAGGGAGCTGGGACTGTTGACGTGGCTTGCAGTTTGGTTTAAATTCAGGTAATGATTACCAGCATGCGTATGTGTGTGTGTGTGTGGCACTGGTGGGGGCTTTTCACTGCCACCCATCTGCCAGGAACTGCTGTGATGGGGACACATTTAAAACCTGGCAAAGTGGGCTCGTCACCTGGCACCCCAGTCCCTCTCCGGCCTCAAGGTCATCAAGTTTGGCGCGCTACATCGAAAAGCTGGAAGAGAGAGTGTGAGATGCATCCCTGAACAGTCGTGATGTCATGTTGTAACAAGGGAGCGTCTTCGCCTGCAGGAGTTTTTATCTTGCCACACATGCAGCTTCAACATCCTCCCTGAACTGCCTGACATCACAGCAGAAAGTTTTAACCCCTTCCTAGGTCTGTTTTTGAGATATATAGATCTATCTGTTGGTATGTATGTATAAATATATATATGTA